>PISX010017630.1:0-43026 GCA_004024625.1 Mellivora capensis | reverse complement strand
CCTTCAACAGACGAATGGATAAAGAAGATGTGGTCCATATACACTATGGAGTATTATGCCTCCATCAGAAAGGATGAATACCCGACTTCTGTAGCAACATGGACGGGACTGGAAGAGATTATGCTGAGTGAAATAAGTCAAGCAGAGAGAGTCAATTATCATATGGTTTCACTTATTTGCGGAGCATAACAAATAACACGGAGGATATGGGGAGATGGAGAGGAGAAGGGAGTTGAGGGAAATTGTGGGGGAGATGAACCATGAGAGACTATGGACTCTGAAAAATAACCTGAGGGTTTTGAAGGGGCGGGGGGTGGAAGGTTGGGGGAGCCTGGTGGTGGGTATTGTGGAGGGCATGCATTGCATGGAGCGCTGGGTGTGGTGTAAAGCTATGTATGAATTCTGTTACGCTGAAAAGAAATTAAAAAAAAAGAATTTTTGCTATATGGAAAAGTTGTTTCTAAAAATGATGCGGAAAGTCAAAGCCTTTAGTAGTTAACATAAATTTGGCAAAGAAGCATAAAGTGAAAAGAATGACTATTTGATATTAAGTTTTACTATATGGCTATAGTAGCTAATTAGTGTGATATTAGAAGAAGAATAGATAGATTTATGGAACTGAATAGAAAACCCGGAATTTAAACCCCACACAGATAATCTCAACTGATTATTGATGATGTAAAAACCATTCAGTTAGAGTGATTCAATTCACTTCAATTCAACCTTTCACAGATGGTGATGAAGCAATTGGACATCCATGAGTTAAAAAAAAATTAAGCTCAACATAAACTTTACATCTTTATATAGAAATTAACTTAAAATGGACTAAAGATTTAAATGTGAAATGTAAAAACATTAAACTATTAGAAATAAACATTAGAGAAAATATTTGAGATCTAGGGCTAGTTGTTGATCTTAAAGTATAACAAATATAAAGAAAAATTAACAGATTTGAAGTTCATCCAAATTAAAAAACATTTTCTCTGTGACAGATCTTATTAAATCTTATCAAGTGGATGAAGTAACAAACCATAGACTGGAAGAAAATATTTGCAAACCACATATCTGACAAAGGACAGGTATCTAGAATATAAAAAGAACTTTCAAACCTCAAAAAGAGTGGAAAAAAAGAAAAAGGAAGGAAAACAGAAGGAAGGCAGGAAGGGGAACAAACCCAAAACAAATTGGAAAATGGGTAAAAACAGCAATAAACATTTCCCTGGAGAAGATGTTAAATAAAAACAAGAACATAGATTCAACATCATTAGCCATTAGGGAAATGCAAATTAAAATCACAATTAGATATCATTACATATATATTAGACTGTTATAATTTAAAAAAGTAATAGTGACAATACCAAATGGGGGTGAGAATACTGATCATTCATACATTGCTGGTGGGAAAGGAAAATGTTACAGCCCCCACAGAAACAATTTTGTAGTTTATTATTAACTAAAGTGCACATACCTTCAGAGCCAGTTATTGCACTCTTGGGTACTTATCTCAGAGAAATGAAAATGTTGACTCAAAAACATGTACAACACTGTTCATAGTAGCTTTATTTATTTATTTAAAAACAGAAACAAATATTCTTCAGAGGTGAATGGTTAAACTATGGTCAAAGCATTCCATGGAATAATAATAATCAAAAATACCAAAGAATATCATTCATTCAGCAGTAAAAAGAAACAGGTTACTGATACATGAATAGCCAGGGAATAATGCTAAGTGAATAACACTAAGTAAACCAATTCCAAAAATGTATCGTGTTTTATGATTCTATGTAACATTTAGAAATTACAAAATTTTATGAATGGAGAACAAATTACTGGTTGGTAAGGGTTAATGGGGATGGGTTATGTGGGAGGTTAATGTGGTTGTAAAGGGCACCCTGAGGGATCTCGGTTATGGAACTGTTTTGTATCTGAACTGTGGTAGTAGATACAGAAACCTACCCATGTGTTAAAATTGTCTAGAACTAAGTACACAAGGATAAACACACACACACACACACACACACACACACACACACACACACACAAATTAAATGGGAGATGTACATAAGATCAGTACTTTGTATCAATGTCAATTTCTTATCCTGAAATCCTACTAGAGTTTTGTAAGTTGTTGTTGAGTGAAACTGAGTAAACTGGATCTCTGTATATTTTTTACAACTGCATGTGACTCTTCAAGGAATTCAATAAAAGTTTTAATTTAAAAAATAACTTAGGGGTGCCTGGGTGGCTCAGTGGGTTAAGCCGCTGCCTTCGGCTCAGGTCATGATCCCAGAGTCCTGGGATCGAGTCCCGCATTGGGCTCTCTGCGTGGCAGGGAGCCTGCTTCCCCCTCTCTCTCTGCCTGCCTCTCTGCCTACTTGTGACCTCTCTCTCTCTGTCAAATAAATAAATAAAATCTTAAAAAAATAAAAAATAAAAAATAAAAAATAACTTAGGCCTTGAGCATTTTCTCAAGAATGTAATATAATTTTTCAAGATATAGACAAAACTCTTTGTTTTCAGGGAACTGTGCTTTATCCAGAATCCAGCATTTTTTCTACATATTTTCTCTTTATTTCTCTACCTTCCCCCAAACTCATAAACCCCCTATTCTCCTCTCCTAAATAATTTTAATTCAGCCTATACTTCCCATATCGCTCTATGGCACATGTCCTAATTACAGGATGTGCTGGTGTACACTGGAATTGCTTGTCTCCCTGAAAAGCTTTTAAAATGATACTTTAGAGTGGAGGGGGGGCAAGACCCTAATATTTGACAGTTAAAACCATTGGAAATGGATATTACAGAGAAAGACACAAGCATGAACACTGACATCAAATTTTGAAAGTTCACATTCATTAAATGACAAATATTTCTAACAGAGCATAGGGATATTACTTGTCCACTGTGGGTGTTAAAGTAGATGTGACAAGTTAGAATAGAAGAAGATATTATAAAACCGAGAGTATCATTAAGGATATAGACTTGCTTATATAGGCCATTAGACACTGTCCTTGAATTTTCAACTAAGATGAATTTGAAAGATAGTTAGGAGGTAGACTGTGAATAACTTGCTTAAAAGAGAGGTTAATCAATGAAAGGAGTCATAGAAGTTTCTAAACATTTTAGCTTTAGGACTAGAAATCTCATATTGACATTATCTGAGAATAGGAAATGTAAGCAGAGGATTCAGTTAATGGGAGTGGAACATTAAAGAGATATTTAACTTCTTTCAATAAAATAATCTGTATTTTCAATTAAATTTATAAATAAAAATAATCCTTTAATTAAATGTTATTTAGAAATTAGTAATTGGAATTTCTAGGAAATTGTGGGCAAAGCATTTTTGTTCAATTTAACCCCTTTGAATATCAAGATATTTGTGTTTGTATAATTATAATGCAATGAAAATAATGTTATGTATATCAAATATTACACTGATACATAGAAACATTTTTTAAACAAAATTGACACTCAAACATGTAAGTGTATTTATTTAAAATTTAATATACAGAAAACAATTTTCAAAATTTTTCAAAATCGTAATAGCAATTAGCTGTTCACCTTATCAGATACATATATTCTTATCTTCTATCTATCTATCTATCAATCTACAAACCTATCTATGGTTAAATTTTCAGTAAACTGACCACCAATCATTTCCACTATTGGCAGTTTCAAAACAGTTTTTCCTTTTGGTATCCTGTGTGTGGTAAGCTCATTCTCCACTGGCCTATAACTTTACTTCTCTTGTCCCATGGGGAATATTTTCTCTAGTTACTGCTACTTTACTGGAAGAATAATTTTCCCACTGGTAGGCTATCGTGGCTCTTCCAAACAGATTAAACCTTTAGGAAGTTTGAGTATAGAGAACAGATCAAGATATAAACTATGGTTAATCAGGTATTTAGATAAGAATTAATACTCATAAAACCATATGCTAAGGGGGCAGTAGGATATGACTAAATATACTAATGTTTTGGATTATGCTGTGTTACTCTACAGCAAACTTTCTATTTTAGTCACCATTGTTTTTTCCTCAATCCATACAGCAATTGCTTCTTGTTACAAAGCACTCCATATATCTTCATGGAAATTAAGTGCAAATGTTTCATTCTTAATGATTTTTTGTTGTTGTTGACCACTTCCCCTTTATTTCTTTGTCATTATTTCTCTCCTTTCCTGGCCTTTTAGCTCTGACTTTATTTTTCTGTATTGTTTTCACCAATTTAATGAACAATTCTTCTTTCACCTTAGTTTACGAGTTTCTGAATTATCTCATAAAGGACATACAAACCCCAAAACATCAGCTACCTAACACGTCAACCCAAAAGACAGGTATTAAACATATTAAAAATAACCAGATAGAGAGAAAGAGGATAAAGAAAAGCAGAAGAAAATAAATCATAGGATAAATAAAAAAGGAAAACTGAAGCAGAAATAAGCAAGGAAGAGAAGGGGAGGGAAGAAAGGGAAAATCAGGAAGGGAGCAGGATGAAGAGACACGCGTGGAAGAGCCTAAGAGATGAATTGATGGAGACACTGAACCAAGAGGAATAATAACCACTAACAATGAACTTGTCGGTCAGCCTGGGATATCCATACAGCAAATAGCCTATACTTGAGATGTTCTAAAGAATTAATAAAAGCAAGTCAGAAAAGTGCTAAAGGAATGCCATCTATTTTTTAATCTTTTAAGCTCTTTATAGAGAAGACTCTAAAATTTGAGTCACAAGCTTACTGTGAATGACAGATGGTTTCTAGCTAGAGATATAAAATACAAATGAAAAGTATAAGATAAAATAAATATTCTCTAGATCTAAAATAAATAGACTGTGACACATAACAATCATATTAACATTGCTCCATGAGTTTTGGAGTTGATCTAGTAAATACAAGGGTATGCTGTGTCTAAACTAACAGTGAAGTCCACAAAGCAGTCTTCCAAAATCCTCTGACATGACCACCAACTTTTTTTTTGCCTCTTTTGAATCCTCTCAAACACACAGGCAAGGAAGGCTCTGCTGCGATATCACAGCACCCAGACTGTTACTGGCAGAGACCACTATCTAAGCCAGTGACCCTTCATGCCTTGATAGCAACCTTCCCGTCAATAGAGTTTGTGTGACTCATGAACGTAACTGCATCAACCACAGCTTATAGCCCTATTTGGTCACCATCACTCAAGATACAGCCCCAGAAAGAGTGGCTCTTTGAGTTGTCTTTCTTCATACCCTCATTCTGATATAAAATCTAATTTTCTCTTCCCTTCTAATTCTTTCTACTATACCCTCTAGAACCCTCATCCTTTGGCTTAAAAAACAAAAATGAAACAAAACTCTTCTCTGTGATTAATATTTGTTTCCTCAGAAGCCCTCAAAATTGGAAGCTAAACATTTCTCCATACTTCAGTTCCTAAGATTAATGTTTTCCCTTGTGACCACTGCTACATTCAAAGCTTTCCATATTTGCCCTCACAGATGAAGCTTCCTGTGTTGAAGCTTATGCAGCTTTCTACCCCATTTTATCATGATAGCTTACTTTCCACCTGTTTACGATCCCTCCTGCTTTGAAGATTTGTCATCTTTTTCAGGACAGTTCTTTCTACTCCAAATCCTCCTATCATCTTAGATGTCTTCAAAAGGCCTAGAGATTATCCAACAACCACAGAAAAGTTTCTTGTTTTCTCAACTTCTACTTTAGATACCCATTATTATTACCATCCCTTGACCCATCTTGACTGTTCTACCACAAAATCACACTTTTAATTACCCGTAGTTTTAATTATCCATATGGTAATTACCATATGGTAATGGTTACCATATAGTAACCATAAACTCTTAACTTCAACGCCCTTACTCATTTTCCCACTACCCATATTTGAAACTCACAAGGACCTCTTACCCTTTGTTTCACTTATCCTTGTCAAAATTCCTTAACAGGCCAGTTAGAACCATAAGTGAATCATGAGCCAACTCTATAATAAGCCTCCCCACCACATATATACACATACACAAACTCTATTTCTCTAGAGACATATTTCTATTTCTATTTCTCTGGAGAACCCAGAGAAATTCTGACAATTCTCTTAACAGAGCAGCACACAGTCACTAACTGAATAAGGCAGAAATCTAAAGACCAGGTCTTTTCAGGGGCGCCTGGGTGGTGCAGCCAGTTAAAGCATCCGACTCTTGGTTATGACTAAAGTCGTGATCTTAGGGTCATGAGATCCTGAGCACAGAGGCTGCTTAAAATTCTTTCTTCCCCTCTTTATGCCCCCCTCCCCAATAAATAAATAAAAATCTTAAAAAAAAAGAAAAAAAAAAAAGAAAAAGGTTTTTTCAACCTGGCAAGGGACACTCTAATGTTCAATGCTTGCTACAGTGTCTTCCCTAGGTTCACTAAGATGTTGTTTGGTATACATCAGCGTTCTAATGCTTCCTCTCCTCAATTCTATTTTCTTTCCTTTCCCTCCATATATCTTGATTTAAAAATCTATTTCACATTCTAAAGTTTATTTTGGCATATGCTTCTAAGGAACTTAACCTACCACAGTGAGTCCTGGAACTGGTCCAAAAAACAGGTAATAAGATCATTCATAACCTGGCTGTTAATACATAGTCACTAATGATAGGTGAAGCATAAACCACCTGTAGCACAAGGCACTGGTCCAGGTTAAAATATTCACTGGTGGGAGTTGGAAGGGAACATGAAAAAGTACTAGCTTGAAAGGAAATTAATTAGCAGGTTCATTGTATCAGTATTTGAGATGTATGGAGAAAATAGCACATGGATAAAGCTATTGTTTAATAGCACTGATGCTCAGTAGAAACAATGAATACTTCAGAATAAATTATAAACAATTAAAAGCCAAGTGTGAAACTCAAAGAGCCTCTTTAGTTACATGCAAAGAAACTCTTCAGCTGGTGGGTGGTAGCCAAAGACCAAGCTGTCCAACTCAGGCAAGGTTGTTATGCCAAGTGAGGGACCCGATTTCCATGGCACATGGGACAAAGATGTCTGCGTGGATAGCCCAAAGATTTTGACTCCTTAGACTCCTCTGAAACTTCTGACAATGAACTGATTCATGTAGAGCCATCACTTGTGACCCTTTCTAGAAGACGGAACAGAGGCCTGACTTTTGTAAAACAATATATGATCTTCCCTTCTAAAACCTATCCCAATCCCCTCTTATGTCTGCTAATCCTAAACTCGGGCTCATTTGTAGCATCACCCCACTGGGGATATGTTGGAATTGCTAAAGGAAGAAAAAGGCTATATTCTAAAATATTCACCTATGCATCATTACTGGAAAAAACTGGAAGTATTATATTCTGAGGGTCCCTATTTATGTGGTCTAGAACATAAACTGGATAGGGAGAGTTTATTGACTTATTAATATTTTCATGAGATAAAGGACCCCAAGACACTGCCAGCTCATGACTAGAATGGTTTCTAAACTAATGGAAAAAGAATTTACTCTGAGCAAAGTTGAATTTGCCACATTAGATGTTGGTGAAATGGAGATAAGACGTATGGCTGAAATACCTACTGGATGATTATGTTCCACATAATACTCAGATCATGCATAGAAGTATGCAGATGAAAGGGTCACTAGTGCCACTAAAATGTGCAGTGGTGGGTCTTTTCTTAATGCCAAAGCTGATGATTGGATAGGCTAATCTAAAACTTCACTCTCTCATGGAAAAACATATTCTGAAACCATAGGGTCTCAATGGTTTAATCATCAGAAGTCAGGGATTCACAAATACTGCAGGTAACCATAAAGACTGAAGTCACAACCAGAGATGTCCCACCTGCAAAAAGCAGCAGATGGTTGATAGATCATGGTGCCTCTTGGGAAAAAGTGGATGGGCAGCCAAAAAGGATACTACTCATGTTATATGAGCAGAGAAAATCAAGAATGCATATGAAGATGAAGTCAAGTGATGAAGTCAGTTTCTGGATTTGAGGCAGTTTGCACACCCAAAACCTAGTGATGGGAAAGGTGGCCAGTTTCCTACAAGGAAGAACCCTCATGGCATATGGTGTCATATATAGAAAATATTTTCCTAAAATCTTGATTATCTGTATACAGGAACAAGTGGAATATCTAGAAGATTTTAGGACTTTTTTAGACATAGCATTGGTATTGCTATCTAAAGGAAGAGAAGAGTCATCATGGCCCCCCTGCTAACATGGGTAAAGTGGGTTATAATTCAAGTGTCAAACAATATCCAGCTTCCAGTATGTCTCCTACATTCAGTGAACTACCTGGTGGTTATTTCCTCAGTACCTGAATGTTTAATTGGGATTGGCACATTTAGCAATTGGCTCAATCCCCATGTTAGGACCTTGGTGTGTATGTGTGTGAAGAATTATATTAATAGGAAAGAAGACAAGAAGTCTAAAAATCACACTCTTCTCTCCATGAGAGGAAATTCAAAACAATAAGGTGGTGCACAGTAAGAAGGGGAATGAATACCACTCTGAAGGACTGAAAGGAAGGAAGGGTGGCACTTGCTTTTACATCTCCATTTCCATTGGCTTGTCAAGCCCTTACAGGAACTGAATGGCCCCTGACAGATTACTTATAGATGACCACGTTCAATCAAGTATTAACTTAAGGGGCGCCTGGGTGGCTCAGTGGGTTAGGCCTCTGCCTTCGGCTCGGGTCATGATCTCAGGGTCCTGGAATTGAGCCCTGCATCAGGCTTTCTGCTCCACGGGAAGCCTGCTTCTCCCTCTCTCTCTCTGCCTGCCTCTCTGCCTACTTGTGATCTCTCTCTGTCAAATAAATGAATAAAATCTTAAAAAAAAAGTATTAACTTCAATTGCAATGTCATACCAGATATAAAAGCAGATTAATATACATAATATACATGATACATAGCCATTAATTTGGAGAATTCACTCCCAACTACCTCTATCAGAAAAACGAAAACATAAAAAGCATCATAATCATTCATATTCAGATAGAATAGACAAGGATACATATTATAGTTCGTCCCAGGGCTGTTAATTCTCTTGTCCTCTATTATTCCACAGAACATCACATAGATCTATTATTTTAATGAACCAGATAAACAAGAAAATTTGGTAAGAATATACCCTACAAAAAGGTGGAAGTCTTACTCAATAAGATACAGAGCACTATCATACTGGTACAATTTTCAGGATCCAAAGCCTCAGAGAAAAAGTTAGGACATCCCCTCAAAAGTAAATGGAAATTATTGCATCTTCAGCATCTTACCATGAAGTAGGAAATACAATGCCTGATGATCCTCTTCTGTTTCTGGAAACAGTGAATTTTAGGATTTGTCCTGTATCCTGGACACAATTCTCAAAAAATATTTGCAAATATTTTTCTAGCCTATGGCTTTCTTATTATTTATTTATTTATTTTTACAGATTTTATTTATTTATTTGACAGAGGGAGGCACAGTGAGAGAGGGAACACCAGCAGGGAGAGTGGGAGAGGGAGAAGAAGCAGGCTTCCCAACAAGCAGGGAGTCTGCGAGGCTGGATTCGGGGCTTGATGCAGGCTCGATGTGGGGGCTCATCCCAGGGAACCCTAGGATGTCCTGGGATTGTGATCCGAGCTGAAGGCCAACACTTAACGAACGACTGAGCCACCCAGGTGCCCCTCTTAATTGTTTTCTTAATGATGTCTTCTGTTAGGCAGATGTTTTTGTTGCCTAATTTATTAAGATTTGCTTTGGGGCTTTTTTGTTGCTGTTATTGGTTTCTGTATTGAGATATTTTGGCTATCCTCAGTGTGTGGTAATAGTCTCCTATTTTTTTCTATTACTTTTATTATTTTAACTTTTATATTATAAATATATGATGGATCAAGTCATTTTGTGTATTCTATGAAGTAGGAAATAAACATGGTTTTCTTTATCATACCAGCTGTTTTAGCACGACTTCTTGAAAAAACTCTCTATTCTCTATTGATTGTTATGTCCCCAATGAATTTGCCATTCTTTGGAAATATTCTTTGTCTTGAAGTCATTTTCGTCTGATTTTATTATAAAACTCTAGTTTTCCTATGCTATTTATTTTTAATTTACCACACCTGAGTTTTACGCATTTTTTTACTCCTTCCTTCCTTCTTTGGGTTTTTCAGTTTCTTATTAATATTCTATTTTAATTTATAATAGGATTTTACTATATTTCCTTGAAACATTTGTAATGTTTTCTCTGGGGATTACAATATGCAACCTTAATTTATTGGTCTACTTGAAATTACTAACATACCACCTCATGTACAATGCAAGAAGCTTGTAACTGTATTTCTTTTTACTCCTGCCTTAAGTTCTACTATAGTCATATGTATTGCATCTGCAATACATTTATTCTGATTACCACAATTCATCAATAGAATTTTGCTTTAAACAGTCATCTATTTAAGAATTGAAAGATGTAAAAAGTATGTAGTCATATGTTTATCCACATATTTACAATGTCTAATGTTGTTCTTTCCTTCCTGTAGATCATAGTTTCCATATTGGATATTTCCCTAAATGTAAAGATCATTTTTAGTATTTCTTAAAGTGCAGAGCCTGTTGAAACTAATTGTCTCAATTTTTCTTTATCTGAACTTTTATTTAGCCTTTGGATCTTGCATATATATATGCATATAATCTCAATATATATACATAGACATATATATGTGTATATGTCTATGTGTATATATGTATATATGTATATAATCAAGATATATATACATATAATCTCAAATTTTTGGTTAATGGAGTTTTCTTTTTTTGTTTTAATGCATTTAGACATTTTAAAATAATAAATAAAATAATTTTCCTTATTGTCTCCTTTATTGCTTCTGATGAGAAGTCAAGCACATGTGTATGGTTCTTCTCATGTTTAATATGCTTTTGATTTTTTTTCTATCTACTTCCAAGTTTTTCATTTTTTTTCATTTTCTGCAATTTTACCAGGCTGTTCTTATATGCTTAATATTACATTTGGTGTGCTGTAGGGAATTTAGATTTATTTATCTTCCTGAAGAGTATTGATTTTTCTTCAAACAGATGGTTAATTTAGCTGGACTCAAACTCCAAACTTATATCTCCTTTCAGCTCCTGCTTTTGATTTTGCCATGGTTCCTTGCCATACATTCTTTTCTGGGGCCAGCCAAGCAATTGGGTAGAGTTGAAATGGAGATTCTGTGCACTCCCTTTTTGGTAGCTCCTTCTTTTGGCAATGTCTGCTCCCCACCGCCACATTCCAGGTAGTGTAGTGCTACACTTCATCCTCCAATTTCTTAGGTCAGGAGAGCTGTGTGTTTCTATTTGAGTTGTAGCCACTTTTCACCTACTGGAATGAGAGTGATTCTAATGAAAAGTTACAGAAACATCAATTTCACCCAGCACAGATGTTTTCTTTCAAGAGTCAACTCTTCTCTAGCTGTGGTCTGATATTGGTTTTTTCTCCATGCTTTTAGGTAGTTGCTTTGAAAAATATTTGTACACATGATAAAAAATTACCATCTTTAGTTTGATATAAAATAACCTGTCATTTCTAGAAACCAAGTTGTGACATTTAGCTTTAAAACCTCTGTCCTCTATACCCACCATCTTTTTTGTCACATCCCTTATTTCATTGTCTTTTCATTTATATTATGGAGACTATGTTCTCCATACCTATGCTTCTTGTTTCTGTAAAATTATTTCTACTTTGTAGGCATCCAAACAAGTCTTAGTGTTGTAATTTATCCCACCCCCTACTTTAATTCCAGGTTAACTCATAAAAATGGAAAGATTAATTTTGTAAACTGATATAGCCTAACATCATTCCAAGAATTACTTTGATTGACACCAAATTAGTGAAAGATGACCTCATGATACTCCCTTGGGAAAGATAACATCTCCCATACTTAGCAGCAGAGGGAGAGGTAAACCTTGTAGTCATGTTAGCAAACATTAAAACTGTTCTTTGAAATTAGTACTGATAATATATATTTGAAAGATGTCCAAGTATTAAATATATGAGATATATAGTTGAGTCTGCCACATTTCTTCAGGGCAGTAAAGCATTGAGAATATTTTTTAGCTGAGACTTCACATTTTCAAGTATGCAAAGTAAAAATGTGGTAATTATGAAGGCTGGTTTTCTTTTCAAAATGAAGGCCAATAATACACTTTCCCTCTTAGGCATATGGATGATCCATAATCCATATCCATAATGTATGAATTTATTTTCATAGTTCCTATATTGTTTTATTTTATTTATTTATTTATTTATTTGACAGACAGAGATTACAAGTAGGCAAGAGAGGGAGGCAGGAAGAGAGAGGAGGAAGCAGGCTCTCCGTGGAGCAGAGAGCCCGATGTGGGGCTCGATCCCAGGACCCAGGGATCACGACCCGAGCGGAAAGCAGAGGCTTTAACCCACTGAGCCACCCAGGCGCCCCTGTTTTTGATTTTTTAACTTAAATCATTCTCAAAACAAGATTCCTCAGACTAGCTGTTTAAAATATGGCACTTGTCCCTACTTGGTGTCCTTGGGGTAATACTAGGTTTCCACTCAGACAAAATATTGAAGCATAAGTTAAAATACATCACTCTCACACATTTGCCTACAAATATTCATTGGTTTGCCTTTCTAAGTTTAAGAAATATGTTATATCTTCATTGCCTCCTTTTTTATTCATTTAACATAATGTATTATATGAGTAACTGTGGTCCCCTTTATGAAACATTACCAGGAGTACTCCTATCCCAACCCAGGTCTTAATATTAAGTATAAAACTTCCAAAATCCAGACCTAAACCACTATTTCCATTTACTAATTCCTCATCCGTATTCTATGATCACTGTGGACTATAAGATGTGCTGGTAGAGGATAAAATGCAGAAAGAAAAGTTACCTGGATCAGTGTCCTCAGAAACCAGTGCTTCATAATTCTAAATTTAGAAGAATATGATAGATGAGAAATGGAATGTGTTGTAGATCTCTTTGGGTTAGCATATTTGTCCCTCTGTTTTAAGTGTCAGTTTTTATACTGAACAATCATTGCTTTCATCTTCTTTCACTCATGCTTCTTGAAAATATCTGCACATGCTAGCACCACATAATACATTAGTTTTATCTCATGCTGTTTTTCAAGAATTATAATTGTGGATTGAGAATAAATAAAACCAAGATATTGGATACACTCATGATAAAATCTAGGCATTTAAAATATCATCTTATACATAGACACAATAGATATATTCAGTTTTTAGAATTCAACTATTGACCAGAAAGCAGATTTCTAAATACATGTTATTTTCTCAATAAGAAGCATCTATCTAAGTATCAGTCTACTATTAAAAGAAGTTAGTCAAAACTAAAAAAGTATAAGAAAAATTGGATTTTTCATGCCAAATAAAGATTTTAAAGTGTAGTATGTGAAATCTAGAAAAGATGTTGGGAAGAAAAAAAATTTTTTCCCTAAGAATAGAAGATTTCCTAATATATTCTTTGTATTTCCACTTTTCACATTAGATATATCTTATAATAATTTATATATGAATGAGAACTTTCTAACAGAGATCACAATATTTTATTTAAAACCACACTTCATCCTTAATTGAAATACATGTGTGACAGGAATCAATGGTATCAGGCAAATTCATGACAATTTAGATAATTTAAAATGTCTCTTTTTAGATAAAGAGGATTAAGACTATACTTATCTTGATAAGCACTGAAAATGTATAGACTTATTGAAGAATTGTATTGTACACCTGAAATTAATAAAACACTGCATCTTAATTACATCAAGAATGGAAGGAAGGAAGGAAGGAAGGAAGGAAGAATAGGGAGGGAGGGAGGGAGGAAAGAATGGATGGAGGAAGAGAAAAAGGGAGAAAGAAAATAAAGCAGCCCATTTTGGGGGAGCCTGAGCTGCTTGGTCCTAGAAGCACACACCACACTAAAATTTCTTTTGATGGAAGGATATACAAGCGAAAGAATTTTACAAAAGAGAATTGGACTTGGAAAACCTATAGGAACATGAAAACAAATAATCCAGTAAAACACTTTTTAAGGAGTGGAAGTTGAGAATTTAGAAATTTCCTTTTTTTAAACTACATCCTACTTACTCCAGAGAACATCTTCCCAGATGGGTAACTGTTCTCCAATATGAAAACCACAATTTTAGAAACAAAATTTTAAGCCATTGTCTAATGCTCACTTGTTCCCTGAAAGTGAAAGGGAAGTCGTTGAGAAAAAGATGAATTTGTTTGTTTTGCTTTGTTTTTCCCTTTCAAACAGGATAGCGTTTATGTTTCTTTGAATGGTTTGATGTCTTCACTTCAGTAAAATCACTTATTCTAGGTTTATATTTGAAGTCAGAAACGAAACAAATTGAAAGTACAAAAATGGAAATGCCTCTTCTTCAAGATGTAGTGATGAATCCAATAACGCTTACCTGATAACACTTACTTTTTACAATTCACTACTATTGGAACTTAACATGTTTTGTTGTTTCCTCTATTCTTGCTCTCTTTATTCAACGTTCTTCTCGAGTTTTTCTTTAATGCTACTTGTTCTCTCTAGTTGCAGTTCTTCTTGGTTATCTTGTCTCCAGACCATTTTCTGCAATCTCTATATTATTCTGGTCAACAATAAAATGACTGTTCTTTTCATCTCTAAATCTTTCAGGCCTGCACTTGAGACCAAGTGTTTATTTCCCCTTTCTTGATAAGGAGCATCCCAGTAACTTAAAACGAACCACGGGAGACAATCTTTAAGCACTTTTGCTCTCTTCCCAATTCTGGCTTCCAGTCTCATTTGATATATTTTTGGTAATTAACACATTTGTGCTGAGGTTTATAACATGCATTTTTTTTACTACCTTCAAATATATAAATACGTAGTGCCTTTAATAATTTTGGAATTTATCTAAGGTTAAAGAATAAATCTTGAGTAAGAATTGTGGCTCTGATGTATTTATAAAATGAACACACACCACCGATTTTAGTAACCTACTAATTAAATGAAGAAACTGGTAAGAAGTTACAAATAGTTCAAAGGAGGATCCAAAGAAGACATTTTATAGATCTGGAACATTGAAATGAATTTGCAAATAGATGCAAAACTGACTTCTAAAGCAGTTGGAGGGGAACCAGATTGAACCTCCACATGACAGAATTTGTTTGCATACTTATATACACAAATTATTTTGCACTGCTATCAGTTATCTACAAATCATTAAATTGCAAGATAGCATAAACTCAAAGAAAGGCATAAAATCCCTACGGGATCAGATAAACTGATAGAGCATTATAAAGACTGCAATTTTCCTTTGGAAACACTTTTATTTCAGTGTTGTGAATGTGACTTAAACATTGAGCATATTTACTGCCTTTACACATTGGCCACTTTTTGTCAGCTTTATTAAGGTATAACTGACAAATAAAATTGTGTATATTTAAGGTTTATAAAGATATGCATGTGTATATATAGTGAAATGATCACCACAATCAAGCTAATTAACATATCTATCACCTCAAATAATGATCAGTTTCTTCCTTCCACCCTATTTCTCTTTCTTCCCATTCTTTCTTCTTTCTTTCTTCCTTTCTTCCCTTCCTTCTTCTCTCTTTCTTTCTTCCTTCCTTTCTTTCTTCTTTGTCAGAGGCTTAAGATCTATCATCTTATTCAATTTTAAGCATACAATACATTATTATTAACTATCTTTACCATGCTAACCACTAGATTTCCAAAATTTGTGTAACTAAACTCAATTTGTGTAACTAAAACATCATAGCTGTTGACAGACATCTCCCCAGTTCCTTTTACCCCCAGACACTGGCAACACCATTCTAGTTTCTGCTTCTATGAGTTTGATATTTAGATTGCACATATAATTGAGATCATGAAGTATTTTTCTTTCTGTGTCTGCCTTCACTAAGCATAATGTCCTCCAGGTTAACCTATGTTGCTACAAATGACAGCATTTTCTATTTATTTATTTATTTAAAGTTTTTATTTATTTATTTATTTATTTATTTGTCAGAGAGAGAGAGAGAGAGAGAGAGAGCGAGCACACAGCAGGCAGAGTGGCCGGCAGAGGCAGAGAGAGAAGCAGGCTCCCTGCCGAGCAAGGAGCCTGATGCGGGACTTGATCCCAGGACCCTGAGATCATGACCCGGGGTGAAGGCAGCGGCTTAAATGACTGAGCCACTCAGGTATCCCAGGGTTTTCTCTTTTTTTAAAAGCTAAATAATATGCCATCCTACACACACACATACACACACACACACACACACTCCACATTTTCTTTAGTCATTTATCCACTGGCATTTAAATTGTTTCCATATCTCAGCTACTGTGAATAATGCTGCAATGAATAAGGAAGTGGCATTTATTCTTCAAATTATTGATTTTATTTCCTTTGGATAAATACCCAGGAATGAAATTGCTGGATTATATAGTATTTCCAATTTTTTTAGTTTTTTGAGGAACTTCCATATTGTTTCCTATAATGCCCGCATGAATTTACATTCCCACAACCAATGTACAAGGGTTCCCTTTTCTCCACATCATTGCCAATGCTTGTTTTGCTTGACTTTTTGATAATAGCCATTCTAATAACTGTGAGTGGATATCTCACTGCTGTTTAGATTTGCATTTTCTTTATGATTAGTGATGTTTGCACCTTTTCACATATCTTTTGGCCATTTGTATGTATTCTTTTGAGAAATGTCTATTCAGGTCTTCTGCCCATTTTTTAAATGGACTGTTTGTGTTTTTTGTTTGTTTGTTTGTTTGTATGTATGAGTTCCCTATATATTTTAGATACAAACCCCCTAACAGATACAGGCTTTCCAAACATTTTCTGCCATTCAGTAGGTTGCCATTTCATTCTGTTGATTGTTTCCTTTGCTGTGCAGAAGACTTTTAGCTTGATGTAATCACACTTGTCTATTTTTGCTTTTTTGCCTGTGCTTTTGGTGTCATATCCAAAAATTATTGCCAAGACTAACATCAATAATTTTTCCCTGTTTTCTCTCAGGAGTTTTATGGTTTCAGGTCTTACTTTTAAGTTTTCAATTGATTTTGGGTTGATTTTTGTTTATGGTATATGATAGGGTGTCCTTCTGGGACTCCCATAATGAATATATTAGTCTGTTTGGTAGTTCTATAAGTCCCTTAACCTATCTTCATTCATTCTGTTTCTTTTCTTTTTTTTTGCTCCTCTTACTGAATCCCTTTTTTCCCACTTGATCTGGTCTGTACCTTCTACTGTATTTACAATTCAAATTTTATATCCTTCAGCTCTGTGATTTCTATTTGGTACTTTAAAGTACTTTCTCTCGTTGAAAATTCTCTCTTTGTTCATATATGGCTGTCCTGACCCCAGTGAACATCTTCATTACTGTCATTTTGAATTTTCTGTGGGTTAAATTACATATCTCTATTTCGTTAGGGTCAGCTTCTAGAGATTTATCTTATTCTCTTATTTGGAACATACTTTCCTATTTCTCCATTTTCCTGGTGTTTTTGTGTTAGACAAAATAGTTACCTCCAATTTCTCCCAAATTGGTTTCATACAAGAGAAGACCCTCACCATTCAGCCTAGCCAGATATTTGGATACCACTCAAACCTTTGTGCTTGACCAAACTTCTAACTTCTGAGCAGCCCCCAAGAATCTAGAGTAAGCCAATTCCCATTAGTGTCCTAAGACAGGCATAATAGAAGTTAAACCCTTAGGCAGCACCCAAAAAGTTGAGATACTAGATGTATAGTCCAAATCCTCCTCTCCTAGGGAGGATATGGGAATTGGGGCTTATCACCTGTTCACTCTGCACTGAGCTGGGGGGGACAGGAGCTGTGTGCTATGCTCCTATGCACTTGTTCAAACCACACTCTCAAGCCATTGCTTTGTTCCCTGTATCCCCCAGAGGCCTACCGAATGCTAGGCCCATTGGTTGTAGAAGCTGGTATTTTAAATAACAAATGAGAAAGTTGGGAGACTGGATGTATCTCCTTCCAGAGTTTATTGCTAGAGAGAGTTGAAAGTGAAGAGTCTTGGGAAGCCCCCTTAAGCTTATGCCATATTGTCGCTTTATTCTCTGTAACTTAGTAAATGCTGGCCCTACCAGCTCCCAGAAACAGGATATAAGTCAGACCTTTGAGTAGCAGTTGGAAAAGTTAGGACACAAAATATATGTCCAATGGTCCAAATCCTTTCTTCCTCAGGTTGAAACTGGGAATTAATGGTTCTCTCCTAATTACATGGCACTGCCGGGAATGGGGTTTATGGCAAGAGTGTGTCTCAGCTTCTCCTATCAGTCAGTGTGTTCAGCTTCTTACTTACCCGATATATAGGAATCTCTCATGTATTGTCCAGATTTCTCACAAAGAGAACTGATCCTTGGGTAGCTATTAAATCAGTGATCTGTGAGAAGTGTGTGAAGCCATCTCTTCCACCGTGTTCATGTCCACACCTTGACTTGGTTGATGTCCACACCTTCATGTCTATGCTTGACTATTTTAAAATATATTCTCAAATGAGGAATATGCTTTATATTTTTTTGAAAAATACATAATGATAAAACTGAATAGTAATGAAAACAGGATTTTTTTTTCTTTTTGTACATAAAATAAATTTTGTCATTAGATATTAGGAAAGATCACATACACATATTAGTCAAAAATTATAAGATGAACACATGTTCAGGTCACATTAATATATGAAAAGAGAAAGTATATGAAAAGTATTATTTTATGCAAATAATCACCAATTGTGTTACGTGGTTCTTAGAACTAGAGAAAACCTTATCGATCTCAAAGGCATCACTTCTGAGATGTTACTTCTGAGCTTTTTTTCTCATGCATGGGAAAACATCAGTTTCTTAGATGAAGCTTAGACTCATGTGCTCTCCACTTTACTCTATTAATACATTTACTTTACTGTCATGTATAATAAAACAACTGCTATAAAACTTAAGTAAGATCGGGACGCTTGGGTGACTCAGTTGGTTAAGCGGCTGCCTTCCGCTCGGGTCATGATCCCAGCGTCCTGGGATCGAGTCCCACATCAGGCTCTTTGCTCGGCAGGGAGCCTGCTTCGCCCTCTGCCTCTGCCTGCCACTCTGTCTGCCTGTGCTCACTCTCTCTGACAAATAAATAAATTAAAAAAAATAAAAAAAAAAACTTAAGTAAGATAATATCTGAAGGAAATAAAGAAGAGACTTGAGATAAGGTTTTAGTTAGCTTTGCCAAAATGGTATTCATCAGATATCTGTACCATTATAAGCTCAGTTTTTTATTCCCTTTAGTTGATTTAAATATTTGGGATAAAATGTCAAGATAGTAACTCCTTTATTTCAAAGATTTCTTTTTCTTTTTCTTACCCCCTTATAAAGCATTACTTCATATAATATTATCTCATCTTGTGGGCCAGAATAATGACCAAAAACAGTGTACCTTTAGCTTATGAAGAAGTATTTCTTCAGAATAGGAAAAGCACTATCAATTGAGATTGTAACTGACTTTCAGCAATTAGGGCAAAAAGTCATTTTAAAAAGAGTTCTATGAGTTCCCAGAAAACTGGGCTTGTGCACCCCATAGTTTACAAGCACAGAGCCTAAAAGCCATTTTACTGACTTGAATGACAATAAAATTTACTAGAAGCTGAAAGGGGCTATTCATTCTTTCACAAGATAAAAGGAACTCTCACCACCCATTAGAGGGATGTGGGCATGGGACTGAATAAACCTGGGAAGATCTGAGTACCTGAAAAGATAAAACACCTACAAACATAAGTGGGAGCTGGATCAACTGAAGCAGAAAGTCTTGCTTGGTAGTTTGGTTGAAAAAGAAATCCTTTAAAAGCAAGTAAGTGGAGATAAAGAAAGGGATTAGTAATAGCAACCAAAACAAACAAACAAAACATCTTCAATGAAAACATAGTCATTTTCACCGCATGTTTTAGAGAACTACATCATTTTGAATTCTTCAATTATGCTTCCATGCTGCTCTTTGGTGAAGAAAAGTAAAAAAGCAGTATCCTAGGTTTTACTGCTTCAAATGACCCAGCTCATCATGAGGTGATCTACCACTGTGTTAAATATGTGTTACATACTGTCACAAACTGACCCTTCAGAGCACATTTGAAAGAATTTCTAATGCTGAAATTTAAACATACATGTTCACTTGTCCGAATTGATCTGCTTAGTTTAAAGAAAAATATGCTGTTTACAATGGTTTTAAGTATATTGTGCTAATTAATATAGATACACACAAATATGCATTTAAAAACAATTTCTCACCTAAGAAAAAACAAATATTTACTTGAAAATACCTAAGTAGGATTATACAGCTTATATTTCATTTTCATATTTTTTAAATTACAAAATGTAAGATGCTTGCCTTATAAAAATGAGGATTGACTTGACTCCTATTATGATGTAGGAAATAGATTAAACCTGAAAAGTAGCTCCAACACAGTTAAATATTATAAATGGAGACCCATAACTGCTGGTAGTAAAATGATGCTATACATTTCAAAGATCCTCTAACTTTGTTCTAACTTTTAGTGAAAGTAATATCTATGACAATATGGTGATCATATTAGAATATAAAAACATTAGGAGGGGTGTCTGTGTGTCTCAGTGGGTTAAGCCTCTGCCTTTAGCTCAGGTCATGATCTCAGGGTCCTGGGATCCAGCCGCTTTGGGCTCTCTGCTCAGCAGGGAGCCTGCTTCCCCTGTCTCTCTCTGCCTGTCTCTCTGCCTACTTGTGCTCTCTCTCTCTCTCTCTCTGTCAAATAAATAAGTAAAATCTTAAAAAAAAAAACCCATTAGGACAACTAGGTTTTTTAAATGACAAGAATTCTCTGATTGTCATGCATAGTTAGTTTGTATGATACATGATAGCTGGAACACTCCCTTGTTGTTTTATTATGTCTTTGTGGTCCATCAGGATTTATAGATTGCTGTAGGAAAGAAATTCCACAGTTCTCAAAGCAGGCTTCAGGTTTGAATGGGAGCATTGATTTAAACACCAGTGAAGTCAAGTTACTGCAGAGAACAGGATTCATTTTAGTAATATGAGAAAGAACTCCACAGATGGATTTGCTTATTAATTGGATCATGTAATTTGTCATTTTATAAATTGTTTGAAGATTGGTCATATTATATTGCAAGGCCCCTTTTGTTCATTTTTGTAATATAGTTTCTATTTCCTGCTGAAACTTCCTTTTTTTCTCATTCAATCATTGAAAGCACATGTTTATTTACCTCATGAACAGTGTTACAATAGTTGCTTAAGTCCTTGTTTGCTAATTCCAACATCTGGGTCATCTGGAATGAGGCCTACATTGATTTTTTTCTTTTGAAAAATAGGTCACATTTCTCTGATTCTTTGTTTGTAGAATGAAATGCAGTGTTATGTTGCATTGTGTCCTGCTTATTGTGATCTTATACTGTGGAGACTCTATATAAGAACTCTTTCATTTTCGTCTACATAGTGCTGATTTTTGTCATTATTATGTTAGCAGGCAGTTAACTTGGTTGGATTCAAGCTGCCAAGTCCTTGTGTAGAAGCTCAAATTTCAATTCAGTTCTTTATTTCCTGAAGGTTTACTCTTTGCTCTCTATCCCACACACGTGGTTCAGAGATCAGCAGGGATATAGGTAGACTTTATACAGAGAATTGGATTGTTCCCTCAATTTCAAGAGATTGTGGATCCCTCAAACTGTTTTCCAATTCTTCAAGCCACAATGGATGGATTTTACAATAATGGTTGCAATTAAACAGGCTTCAGTTTCAAAAAATACCTCAGAAGACCCAACATGATATGCTGACAAATTTACATTTTATTTCAGGACCAGGCAACTACATTAAAGGTACATAATAATAATAATAATAATAATAAAGTATCACAGCCAAACTGCCTTGACAGCAAAGTGTTCAAACTCTGGAGAGGTCGGGTAGGAGCTCAAACTATCCTCCCTCTGTAAAAACACAAATTCTCTGTAAGATCAAGACCCACCAACATGCATACAAAACTTTTTAGAAGTTAGGGGCCCAAAATGGAGTCTCAGTTGGGGTTTTATACCTTGCTGGTCACATGAGCACATTATAGTGCATAGTAAGGCATTCACTATCAGAAGCAATCACATAGGGGCTCCTGGGTGGCTCAGTGGGTTAAGCCTCTACCTTCGCTTGGGTCATGATCCCAGGGACCTGGAATCGAGTCCCGCATCAGGCTCTCTGCTTAGCGGGGGACCTGCTTCCCCCTCCCCCTCTGCCTGCTTCTCTCCCTACTTGTGATGTCTCTCTCTCTCTGTCAAATAAATAAATAAAATCTTAAAAAAAAAAGAAGCAATCACATGCACACACGTGCACACACACAATCTAATCTAATCGGATACAATAATAATTTACTCAAGTCTACCCCATAACAATGGAATAGAAAATAAAAGTGACCAAAATATCAAATTATAGATCATGTTTCATAATGTTATATTTTGTCAAAATGAAGTATTTTGCAAATGCATCTTAGAGATCAATTTGTCCATATTATTTGAATATTGATATGATATAATGCACAATGAAAATACAACAAAATTATATTTTTAAAAAAGAAATTGACAGCTACTCTTCTAAAATACAGACTTTTATGTGTTGATTAATAAAACATCATTTTGTGGAAAGTCAATGTAGTGTTATCAACATAGACAGTATAATTTTGCAAATATTGCACACCTATGATTAATCACTCTAATCTCCCCCTGATCAAAATAAACAAGTCAAAGACCAATAATACAATTTTTAATAGTGAAGAATAAAAAAAGGAAAACTAAAAAAATCATTATTTGTCTATATTTGTATTCACAGGTCATGCTTTTCCTTTAAAATGGTTAGTTGATATTTTTATCAATTGAGTATAGTTTTACGATCAATTAATTGCAATAATAATTATCTTTATTAAATTATGTTTATATCTATGTCACAGTATACATACCACATGTGGTAAGAGTGACAGATAAGTAGGGTACAATTGTTAAAAACTTCTCACAGAATCCACAAGGATGGTGCTTTCAAAAATCTACACTTACTTAAAGGAAAATAATACAATATAGCAATGGTATGTAAACAAGGATATAAATCACAGCCATATGGTCCTAGAGCAAAGGGCCCAGAGAGGTCAAGAGCAGGTTTCTATTGTCCTCCATTTGTAAGGGCTGTGTCAGAAAGAACTTTCGCCTATAAAGAACCACCAATGTGTGGAGAGAGCACTTCAGAACCAGGGAGCCCAGCATGGAGTCTCAGCTGGGGTGCCCTTTATGTTTTGCTGTTATGCACATAATTCTGCTACAAACCAACATCAATGGCAGAGTCTCTGGGGAGAAAGGGTGTCTCAAGGAGACCACATGAAAAAAAAAATGTCACTATTATTAATGTAATGCTAAAAAGCCATTAGGAACGATTCCTAAGTGAATAACTCACTTATATTGGTCCATTCGTCCAAATTTCAAAGTACCTCCAGAATATTCCTAATCGTTTCACTTTTCAGAGCCTTCAGATAGTAGTGTTTTGTACAGAGCTTACAGTTGTTATCTGAGGGATTGTCAGTTTGTACAGATCTTAGTCATACGCAGTCAGACCTCCAATTTAATCAAACTAACATGTCCAGTAAGTAACAAATTTCAAAAGTTCCTTGGTTCTGATAACCTACAGCACTACTTTTTACAAATGTTATTTTCTAACTCTCTTTATTGATTATTATAGAGCAAGATTTGAACTTTCTATATTAATAAGGAGAATATTTTTTAAAAAATTAGTGTCCAGCCATATCATATTCAATTTAGTCAGCTTTCTTACTTATTCAAGATATGTTAAGAAACAAATTATACTGGCTGTTATTACTAAGACATTAATTCTCACCATTTACTATCTTCTGTGCCCAAAAAACTCTGTTATATATGAATAGCCACTATTTGTTAATGAAGTTGTGATAGGTAGTATCCTGAGAAATTCCTATGTATTGTCCTATTTATCCTCAAATGCCTTATAAGTCAATTGTTTTACTAGTACTGTTTTATAGATGAAAAAACTGAAACAATATTGGCAAGGTAATTTTGATAACTTGGGTGTAGTAAGCATCAAAGTAACAATAGAATGCCAAAGACTGGGAATTAACTATTAATAAAAACAAAAATAAACCCCTAAAAAAACAAACAAAAAAGTATTAACTTATTCAGTGAACATTATTCTTTACTAATGAATCATGATAGAAAGAAATGTCAATGTCTCACCAAGGACGTATATAAGCTCACAAGCACCCTGCTGTTATATATGCCATCCACAGAAAGTGTTCATGATATTAAATCACAATATCTGTAAACTACTAGCATTATTGGATTTATGTTTTGGGTTAAACCGTTGACATGTACAAAGGTTATAAACATCAATAAGCGTGTTACAAGAAGATAACGAGTGGGCGGGCCGCAACACTTATGTGTGGCCACGGGTAATGGAAAGGGTGAGAAATACTATATAAAACCCCTGGAACATAGGATGAGCTGAAGGCTGCATAGTAAAGGACAAAAATAAGGTGGGATAGTGAAAACAAAGAAATGACCAAATGACCAAATGACCAAATGACCAAGGTAACTCTTGCCATGTAAATATATTATAAACAGATCATCCTTCTTAGACTAGGTTAAAGGAACAGCTGTCATGCCCACTCATGTATTTGAGCAATGAAAAGAAATTCAGCCTAACCAGGTTCTACAAAACTCCTACTTAGAATTTGATGGCTACAAAATTTGAGAAATACGATAGAGTGTTCTAGGTCTCACAGTCTAACAGACAATGGAAGTTGACTATAGCAAGGTAAATAAAATGTAAAGTCATACTAGGAAGTAGATATTATTCATGTAAGTGTGATATTGAAGTTTAAACATGATGAAAGAAATAACTGAAGTTAGGCAACTGCTATTAAAATTCAGCTTCCTAATGCATAGTGTATCAATATCATATATTGATTAGAATGGGAATAAGATTTTATTATAGTGTTTAAAAATCACTTAGGAGAGCAAGAATGATACTTACTCCTACAGTGACCTGGAGAGAGAACTTACACATGTTGTGATTGCACAAGAGGTCATTATTTGGCCCAATAATATTCATGCATCTGTAAAGGAGGGAGGTCTTTTAGAATGAACACTGTTATATTTGATATTTGAGACCCACATTTGGAGATTTCTGGGTCACACATAACTATTTTATAAACCCCCAATAATTTTTTAGAGATGATTTAAAGAATTCTAAGTTATAACTGGCAGATTTACTTCTGGGGTCTTCATATTCTGCCTTCCTAAATAATGACATTTCATTTCATTTCATTTCATTTCATTTCAGCCCCTCAGGAAAAGCCTAGAAAACCAAGAACTTCTCTTCAAAAAATGAAAAATCATTTAATATTTTTTAAAAGATTTTTATTTATTTGACAGAGAGACAGAGATAGCAAGAGAGGGAATACAAGCGGGGGGAGTGGGAGAAGGAGGCAGGCTTCCCACTGAGCAGAGAGCTCTATGCAGGGCTGGATCCCAGGCCCCCACGGATCATGACCTGAGCCAAAGGCAGATGCTTACTGACTGAGCAACCCAGGCGCCCCTCATTTAATATTTTTAAAAAGGGAAGTGAATAAAAAGCTAAAAGAATATATTTTCACTTTATATAATTCATATAATCATTTTTTTAAATCTATCACCACAAAGAAATAAAGTAAAAAAAATCAAATTTGGGATTAAAAAAAGTCTTTTACTACTTTTTTTTAAATTGAAAGCAGGGCTTTTATAATTTTAGTTCCTTAATAAGAGGAAAAGTTAACTGGAATTTACCAGCCATAAAAACTAGAAAATAGGCAATTCTGTGCTGTGTTGGAACAAGCTAGACAAATGTCACTGCCCATGTCCATCATGATGGTGAAAGTTCTGAGAACTGGTTATAATCATGCTAATGCCCCATTCTTTCAGTTAAATATTGTAGCCTAAATTTATCAATATTCCTCTATTTTAAAGTGCAGATTTTCTGGTAACTTAGATAAACTGAGAATATATAATTTTAGTCATCATATGAACATGTACTAGAAATCATTAAAGAAATGCATTTTAAAACTTATAAAAATACTTGTACTATTCTTTGTAATGCTTATAATTAACATTGTGAATTAAGGACAATTATTCACTGTCACTGAAGTGGGGAATCAATTTCCTATGAGGGTAAATCTAAATACCATATACTGTGTTTTACCTTATTTTGACTTTGTGGTAATGGAAAATAGCTGAAAATGATTCTCTTTCCCCTTGAAGATTGTTGTGGAGTTGTTTCTTACTCTTCTAGGTGTAATCAGTTCCTCTAACATGTAGGTTTATTTTAAAAAATCATTAGCTATTTTTATCAAAATTTTAAGCCATCTAAGTATTTTTACATCTTTAAAAAATAATATATCTTAAAAATGAAATTAGAACACCAAAAGACATATTGCCTCGGTACACTAATTTTACTCTGGGGAATGAGTCGGTGATCAACCAAATACTATGGAAGATGATTTTGTTATAAACAACGCATCCTTGATGCTTTACTTTCCTTCAGAGTAGATGACACATATGGTTGGGAATAGACCTCTATGATCTGTGTACAGAAAAATCTGTGTGGGATGCCTGGATGGCTCAGTCATTAAGCATATGCCTTTGGCTCAGGTCATGATCCCGGGGTCTTGGGATCAAGCCCCACATAGGGCTACCTGCTCTGGTGGGAAGCCTGTTTCTCCCTCTCCCACTTCCCCTGCTTGTGTTCCCTCTCTCTCTGTGTCTCTGTCAAATGAATAAATAAAATCTTAAAAAACAAAAAAAGAAAAATCTGTGCTATTGTTCCATAATTAAGAAAGATCTTCTGTGATGAGATGTTGACAACTCTGAATATAGAATAGGGTAAAAGCTATTTGGTGAATTGTACCTTTAGTATTGCAACAATATACAAAATCCATCTTGAAAAGAATCTAAAATAAATAAATGTTCAGATGTCTATTTTCTCTAAGATCAAAATCCAGCTAGTTTGTTTAATTCAGACAATTCATTTTGCACATATTCTTTCTTGACTGAGTACACTTCATAATATTTAAATTTTCCTGGTTCATGAGAGACAACATTGTAAGTACTAGTTTTTTCGTCTTGAATTAAGATAATTTCCTCAAGGGATCTTAAGAGGCATTCCAGGCCCTAAAGGGGTTCTTAAAAAATTTATTCTACACTACTGATTGAAATATCTTTACTGATCATTCATATTCAAACACTACAATAGTTTCAGAGAGTATTAGAAAATGAAGACTACATATTTACCCATAATGAACTTTATAATATGTGTTTTAAAGGATGTATAATTTCAACATACATAGAAAACAATGCACTAAATATCATTTCATGAAATTAGAAATAAGCAGTAGTTACAGATGAGACTGAGGAGACTTGAACTGAAGTTCAGAAAGGAAGGGGGAAAAAAAGAGAAATAGTTATAGTGTTGGGCATCAAAACCAAACGAGTGTGTGGATTTCCATGGTAAAAAATGTGAGAGAGAAGCATATCAGAAGGGAAATAAAAAACCATAGAATCTGTTTAAATTACAGAAAGAGGACATGAGGAGTACATGTAGATGGAAGAAATTATAAAGAATTGATAAGCAGAGCACTTGAACAATATAAAGTCATGGAAGCCAATGAAGAATATTTGAAAGGAAATAAAAGTCATAAGTTTTTAATGCTACTGACACTTCTAGATGAATGGAATCTGGGATTGGGTACCGTGGCACTTTGAAAGAATTTAGGCATCTTCAACTTTTATGAAGGTGATTGAGGGACATAAAAAATACCAAGCATTACTTAGGGATGAGGAAGTGGACATGTAAG
Organism: Mellivora capensis; assembly: GCA_004024625.1. Taxonomy (NCBI): domain Eukaryota; kingdom Metazoa; phylum Chordata; class Mammalia; order Carnivora; family Mustelidae; genus Mellivora; species Mellivora capensis. The sequence goes on along the minus strand of PISX010017630.1, from coordinate 15,098 downwards.
AGACATTGATGAATATTATTTCTGAATTAAATATTGACCTCATCTTGATAGGTTGTAATTGAATGTTAGGGCAGAAACACTAACATATTAGTAGGTTTATTGTGAGAATTACATAGGAAATTGAGAAAACAAGAAAAGTATGTGAAGTGGTTGATAAACACCAATGAATCTCTTTGCCAGTGAGGACCAGTAAGGACACAGCTTCTATCATTCACAGGGGCATTTTAAGAAGGCCCTTTTGCAAAAAACAGTAGGTCTCCTTGTTCAAGAACTCAAGGATCTTTTCTTGTTTTTTGAAAATATTTTGAAGCTATAAGATTTAGTAATCTATGATTGCCTTAAAAGGGTGATGATACTTTTTTGTGTTCATATATATATATATACATATATATATATATACACATACACACACATACATATATGTATACATATATATTTAGTTTTTAGAAATTTTTGAAGAGGGTATTTAATTAGGCTTATAACTATAAAAGGGAGAAGTTGAAGATCTATGAGAGTAAAGATACACAAAAAAACACTATGTCTTTAAAAAGGTAAGAGAGCACTGGGATTAAGGAAGAAATTATTCTGTGAGTTGACCAGCAAGTGGCAGACTCCTTTTGCTATGGCAAAAAAAGTTGTTTTTTTTTTTTCCAATATTGCCTTAGATTATTTTTCCACATAGCTACTTACGTCTCTTGCCATTTCTCATAACCACTCTTAAAATAATTCTTTATCCTTATCACATTTTTTCCCCTACCATTGTCAGAAGATACCCTTGTCTCTTATATATCACAGAACTAAGTTTCTTTCTTGTATTAGTCCACTAATACTGCATAACAAAGCAACCACAACCACAAAATAGTGGCAACAGCAATAAGCACTTATTATCTCATAGCCCTAATAGGTCAGCTATAGTGGCTCTAGGAATTATCTGGAATGGCTTCACTTTAATCTGCTTATGTATAGGTCACTGGGGACTACTCTGTCCCATATATCTGATTTAGGAGCTTAGGTTGAAGGACAAGCTTTATGTGTTATGGTTTTCTTATTATAGAAATCAAAAGCTGAAGAGGAATCCACAGAAACATACAATGTTTCCTAAAGTCTATGCTTGGATTTTGCTATGATTCCCACTGCCATTTCAATTGACCAAAGTAGGTCTCATGGCCAAATCCAAAATGAATGAGCTCAGAAGTATTCTGCACCCATAGTGGGAATGGGTCTGGATGGTGGGGGGGTCGTGAATATTAGCTGAACAATCATCTAACAAGCAGAGCTTACCTTCTTCTTTTCAAATATCCCCTATGTCCTCTTGCATGCAAAACACACATATTCCTTTTCTAAGACCACAGATAGATTTAACTGTTACAGTGGCAGCAGACTTTATGAGAAGAATCTTAACATCTGCATCCTGTCCAGGAGCAGATATTCTTGTTCTGAAGACTTAGGAACCAAAGAGACAAGTCTTTTGCTATCCACACAGTCAACTTACAATGGTGAAACAAGCAAGGATATCCACAATAAACAGTTTCATTCCATAAGGAAAAGGATGAAAGGCAGAGGCAGTTAGTAGTCCACAGGAATTCTAAATTCTTGCTGGGCAAATGTTGGCAGATGCCTCTACCCTGAGGGTAGAGGATGTTCCTTGATTTGACTGCAGAATTGCTCCCTGGAAGCAGCTACCCATTTTCCATTGATCTCTTCCACTGTGGATACCACTCTTTGGGAATTCTTTCTTTATTTCACTCCTTAACTACTTTTGAACCACTATTGCTTGGTGGCTTAGCAACTTTCTCAGATTATTTCTTGTCTGTAGAAAGTTGGTGGCTCTCAGATATTTTTACACTGAAATAGACCATCCCTTTTGTTTCAAGTTGACAGTGACTTTGTTAATATAATTTTCTTTAGATTTCTGATGCAGTTGTTACCAGTGAACTTCAACTGCCAAAAGATAGAATTACAAGGTTTTGGATTGTTGGTTTTTGTTTGTTCAGGCATGCTACTCTTTCTCTTTAGACATAGTTATAGTTCTTTTTACTTTTCAGGCTTCTATTGGGCCACAATTTTGTACTACCAGTGGCACTTTGTCCAGCTCAAAGAAAGTACTAACAGGCACTTTAATTTACTTAGGGATATTAACAAATGGTGTTATGTTCTTACCTTGTTTTTTTACCTATATTTTTGTCTATCTCCTGAAGCTATGTAGTAATGGCTAGGCCTTTGATTTTAACTTTGCAATTTCTGTTGTTGTTGTTTTTTTTCTATATACTCTCCAAATTTGGATTTCAAATGGCCCAGCTCTTTTCTGGACTCATTTCCCACCCCCTGTAGTAACTTACCAAATGCAAGTAGTATCATCTAGCTCATCTTACTCAAAACTTTCTTGCCCAATACCACAGGTGCATTAGATTTTTGTTCTATCTTCCAAGTTACTACAGGCAAATATCTTATCAAATAATTTGCCATTACATATCATGGCTCACACCAGACTTTAGTAAGAGATCTTGTGTTATCTATTATTCAGTCTCAAAGCCAACATGAACCATGTGAGGTGTTTCACAATGCAGCATCCCTGTTCTGGATATTAATCAATTTATTACTCACCTATTGTACATAACAAAACATCCCCAAATTTAGTAGCATTCAACAATAACTATTGAGAATTCAACTATGAGAATTCTCATATATTCTCAAAAACTATTCCCACAGGTGTTCAGATTAGTTGGGAGGCTCCAATTATTTTGCAGCTCAGGATAGAGACACAGAAGCTAAAAATCTAGCCTCAAATCAGTGAGGTATATAAATAGACTCTGCTTACAAAGTCAGGAAATGCTGTGAATATTTGTTGAACAACAATGCAAACATACATGCTGCCTCTCTTACTTTCCTGTTCCCAGGTCCTCACCCACTTCCTTCTTTCAGCTATCACAGCAGGATGGGTGTCTTGAGTCTTTGCTCTGATAATGTCCTCACTCTGCCCTTATCATTGCCATCCTGTCATCTTTGTAATAGTTTCATTACCTTCTCTGTCAGCAGTTTGAGATTTAACACTTATTCTGTGTGTGTGTGTGTGTGTGTGTGTGTTATGTTAGTCACCAAACAATAACATCATTAGTTTTTGTTGTAGAGTTCCATATTTCATTGTTTGCATGTAACACCCAGTGCTCCATGCAATCTGTGCCCTCCTTAATAACCATCACCAGGCTCACCTATACCCCTCCTTTCTAAAACTCTCCATTTGTTTTCTGGAGTCCATAGTCCCTCATGGCTCGTCTCCCACTCCAATTTCTCCCCCATCATTTTTCCACGCTCCTAATGTCCTCCATGCTATTCCTTATGTTCCACAAATAAGTAAAACCATATGATAATTGACTTTCTCTGTTTGGCTTATTTCACTTAGCATAATCTCCTCTAGTCCCGTCCAGGTTGATGCAAAAGTTGAGTTTTCATCCTTTCTGATGGCTGAATAATATTCCATTGTGTGTATGGACTGCATCTTCTTTATCCATTTGTCTGTTGAAGAGCATCTTGGATCTTTTCACATTTTGGCTATTATGGACATTGTTTCTATAAACATTTGGGTGCACGTGTCCCTTTGTATCACTGCATTTGTATCTTTGGGGTAAATCCCAGTAGTGCAATTGCCGGGTCATAACGTAGCTCTATTTTCAAATTTTAGAGGAACTTCCATACTGTTTTCCAGAGTAGCTTCACCAATTTGCATTCCCATTAACAGTGTAAGAGGGTTCCCCTTTCTCCACATCTTCTCCAACATTTGTTGTTTCTTGCCTTGTTGATATTTGCTATTTAAACTGGCGTAAGATGGTATCTCAATGTGTTTTTTTTTTATTTATTTTTTTATTTGAGAGAGAGGCAGTGAGAGAGCATGAGCGAGGAGAAGGTCAGAGGGAGAAGCAGACTCCCCGTGGAGCTGGGAGCCTGATGCGGGACTCGATCTCGAGTCTCCAGGATCATGACCTGAGCCGAAGGCAGTCGTCCAACTAACTGAGCCACCCAGGCGTCCCCTCAATGTGGTTTTGATTTGAATTTCCCTGATGCCTAAGGATGATGAACACCTTTCCATGTGTCTGTTAGTCATCTGTATGTCCTCTTTGGAGAAGTGTCTGTTCATGTCTTCTGCCCATTTTTTGACTTGATTATTTGTTTTTTGGATTTTGAGTTTGAGAAGTTCTTTATAGATCTTGGATATCAGCCCTTTGTCTGCAGTGTCATTTGCAAATATCTTCTCCCATCCTGTGGGTTGCCTCTTTATTTTGTTGACTGATTCCTTTGCTGTGCAGAAGCTTTTTATATTGATGAAGTCCCAAAAGTTCATTTTCGCTTAATGTTTCCCTTGCATTTGGAGACGTGTCTTGAAAGAAGTTGCTCTGGCTGACATCAAAGAGGTTACTGCCTATGTTCTCCTCTAGGATTTTGATGGATTCCTCTCTCACATTGACGTCTGTCATCCATTTGGAGTTTATCTTTGTGTATGGTATAAGAGAATGGTCGAGTTTCATTCTGTACATAGCAGTCCAATTTTCCCAGTACCATTTATTGAAGAGACTGTCTTTTTTCCATTGGATATTTTTTCCCTACTTTGTCAAAGATTAGTTGACCATAAAGTTGAGAGTCCATATCTGGGCTCTCTACTCTGTTCCACTGGTCTGTGTGTCTGTTTTTGTGCCAGTACCATGCTGTCTTGGTGATCATAGCTTTGTTATCACTTATTGTTCAGTAATTTTTATTTTAGTAAAGAAGTTCTCCCTTGACACCATATCTCCTCTCTTTGATTCTGACTCTTGAGACCTAATTTACCTATCCCCATCTCCCTGCCAAAGATACACACACAGAAACATGGATACACATACATATTTATAATACTAAGAGTTTGTTTAAGCTAGGGGCCACATTTTACTTCTGTTTTTTATAAGTGTAAAGCCACATACAGTGTATGTCACATAATAGTCAATGTTAAATGAACTGATGAAAATTGAATAAGATCGTGAACTGTCTTGTGGTTGAATAAGTGGAATATCATGTAGGGGGAAGTTTTTTACCCACTTTCATAGCCAAAATCCTTCATTTCTTTTTAATATCTTTGTCATTTACTAGGTTCACTCAGTTGGATTTACTTATTTTAATCAGCTGTAAACCACAGTGCTTGATCACCGAGCCTATTAGGTTTCTTGAAAGAGATATGACTCAAGGGTTAACAGTTTTTATGAGTAAAGATTGTATATGTGGCAGAAATGCTTGCAATATGTGTCACCTGATTGGCTGTAGTCTTTGTGAATGTGGGGTAAGGTGTGTTTCTCATCCTTGTATCCAATACATATGTAACAGTAAAGCCTAAATGAGTGACTAAATGAAGGAATGGATGGATGTTCCTCTCTGATATCCTGCTTCCAAAAAATATGACTTTCATATTAGTGTCCTCTGTCTATGTGAAATTATTGTGTGTACTTTTAATTTAGGTATAAATGACAGATATTAAATATTAGGTTCCTTTTCAAATCATATTAACTGTAAAATTACAAAATAGGAAATAATTTATAAAGTTAAAGGAAATAAAAATAGGTTATGATTTTTCTAAAAAAATGTTTTTAAACAGATGTTTGTTAACCAGCTTTTACTGTAGTGAAATATAATTTCCTGCAGTATGTACTATATTAAAAATACCATCTGCCATTATTATAATAATAAGTTGGGGCAGAAACTTTATTTATTAGCATTTTGGAATAAAAATGAGAAACCAAAAAGAAAAAGCAGCTATAATATTTTTTCTTTTATCTTGTACAGATCAGGTTGAAAGGAGAACCTTTAGTCCACTTACCAAATTAATCATAACCTACTTTGCAATGAACATTTTTTATTGGTTTACAATAAAATATAGAAAAGCAATTGAATGTCAGCATACCCCCCACTGAAGTAAACATAACTTTTCTCTACTCAATTTCCATTTACAAAATTGCTGATGCTCTTCAATAGATGTTTGCTTATCAGAAAAAGTCAGAATTGAAAACTGAAAACTGATTGAAAATTCTTAAGTAAAATAAGGCCAAGATATTTTCATAAATCACATTACTTGATCGAAATCATTGTACATGAAAAGCATTAATCTTTATTGTAACTCAAATCACATTCCTAAAGGACTTTCCCTAAATTTCTTTCTACGTTTTTACACACACACAAACACACATACTTAACATAATAGGGAGTTTACATAATGGGGAAACTCCAAGATTTGAACGTAGATCAGTGCAAACTAGGGTTGTGAGTTTCCAACATATAGTGAATGGATAATTAATTAATGGATAATTAACATATAGTGAATGGATAATTAACTTGTATCAGAAGAAGGAATTTAGTTTTTATTAACAAAGAGAATTTCATGAAGGATGTCTGGGTGGTTCAGTTGGTTAAGTGCCTGCCTTCAGCTTGGGTCATGATCCCAGCTCCCAGGGTCCTGGGATCAAATCCTTCATCAGGCTTCTTACTCAAAGGGGAGCCTATTGCTCCCTCTGCCTGTCGCACCTCCAGTCTGTGCTCTCTCTCTCTCCCTGACAAATAAATAAATAAAATCTTTAAAAAATAAAAATAAAGAGAAGAATTTCATAAAACATTTTTTTTAGATTTTATTTATTTATTTGACAGACAGAGATCACAAGTAGGCAGAGAGGCTCCCTGCTGAGCAGAGAACCCAGTGTGGGGCTTGATCCCAGGACCCTGGGATCATGACCTGAGCCAAAGGCAGAGGCTTTAATCCACTGAGCCACCCAGGCACCCCATAAAATAATATTTTGAGCTGCATTTTTAAAGGACGTGAGTGAAAAAATCCACAGATGAAAACATTCATGATTGCCAATGAAAAATTTTCTGCAATGTCCAAAGTACAGAGAGTAAAAATATATATTAAATTATTTTAAAATAATAGATTCATAAAATGCATCCAATTAAAGGAGGATTTACATACTATTATTGAGTAAAAAATATTCATCTTAGTACATATTCTAAATTGTCTTAAAATCCAAATTATCAAAAACTTCAGTCAAACAAATTTTCAAAGAAGATGACTAAAAAGAAGATAGAAACCATATGATAATTGACTTTCTCTTCTTCACTTATGAAGGGAAGGAGGTGAGGGGATATGTGAGCCTGATGGTGGGTATTAAGGAGGGTACATATTGCATGGAGCAGTGGGTGTTATATCTAAAAAATGAATCTTGAAACACTACATCCAAAACTAATAATGTACTATATGGTGACTAACATAACATAATAAAAAAAAAAAAGAAAAAATAAATGTAAATATATCTTAGCTCAGTAAAAATATTAAAAAAATAAATAAAAAGAAGATAGATCCAGTTGACTACTGAGAATGAAAATCTCTCTCAGTGAAAATACAAACCAGTGGAAAGGGAACTTACTTTGTAGACAGACTGCCATATACTATATATACAGTGATTTTTCTTTGAATTATTTGATTTCATACTCACAGCAGGTGAAACAGGCTCAGGTATCCCCAATTTACAAATGAGAAAACAGAGTCTCAGAACTTACAGCTTAGAAGATCCAACTTATTATGCACTAATAAGTAACAGAGTTAAGATTGAACCAAAGAACTCTGTGACTCCAGAGCCTTTCTTTTTAGCAACATATAGTCTCCCTGATAGCATATTTTGCCCTGCAGAAATCTGATAACAGTAAGAACATTAAGAAATGTTAACCATCAGATGAACTTAATTTTCTTTGTATATTGGTTGAACAACTAATTAAAGATGTGTGTAGACATTGGAGCATGAGAACTTTTAGAAAGAACCAGAAACACAAGCTAAAAATAAAATACAAATAGACATAAAAATACAAATAGATATTTTGGGATATTTATATGCATGTAGTTATTGATATCAAACATTTCAAATATAAGGGCCCCCAGAGGTCACAAAAGTGGCTGGACCTGAGGGATGATGGTAAATATAGCAGAAGAAAGATAATCTAGATATGAAATATTAAAAGAGTTCAGCATTCAGAAATAATAATGACATAGACAAAGTGGAGAAGGAGACATTATCAAAGTTAGATAATTGTAAGACTTTCTTCCAGAGAGAGAAGCATTATTCACAGGACCACCTTATTTTCATTATTTGCTTGAAATTTTAAGGTCATAGATAAGTTGTGATTACCATCCCCAAGTCCTGGGGAGTGTGGGTTTGTAGTGAGGAAGCAATCAGAGTACATGTTCCCCTTGTCTTTCAATGTCTCTAGAGGCAGACAATTTATCGCAGTACCGCTGGTGGTAAAGAGCTCTGCAGACTGACGGCAGGCCTTTGGTAGAGTTCAACTCTATGTATGCTCTCTGGTTCCACTACCCATGGTACCCAGGCTTTAGAAGTATGAGTGGGAAGCCTGAAAAAACCCACCAAGATCTAGAACCGTAGAGCAAGGGAGAGACACTCCAGTTTTAATACTGCTGTGTTTGTGTGTGTTTTTACCATTTCAGGTCTAAAAACAAACAAGCAAACACAAAAATGAAAACAAAACAAAACAAAAAAACACCAACCAAACAAAACAAAATCCTTCTATTCTCACTACTTTGGTCTTCTTTTTGTGTTAATATGATTCTAATACATTTATCATGTCTATGGATTCAACTATCAACTCTATGCTAATTGGTCACAAAATTAAATCACTTAAGCATCAAAAACATATCTCTATATGCATGCTGGATATTCTTGTCTCAAATTCAGCATGTGTAAGATATAGTTCAAAATTTCAACTTTACAGCATACTAGATATATGAAATCAAATTACCTGAATTCCCTGTGCCTCAATTTCCACATCTTTAAAATTAAATAAAACAGTACTTCCTATAGAGCCGTCCAAGAAACAAATGGGTTGTTACATATAACGAATATGCTTAAAACAGTGACTGGAACATGATAAATATTCAATAAATTTTATCATTATTCACCTCTATAAATATTTTATTTTTCCTCTGTTTACCCTGTTTTAATCAGGGTAAGCTGACAAGCTGTCATAAAAGCAATTTAGTCAATTTATACATGAAAATTTCGTATCTCACTATCTCACTTAACTCAACACATGCTAAGGATTAGATGCCATTCTAGCGTTGCTTCTATCCATCAAGTGACTTAGAGATCTAGTCCTGAAGTGGTTCAGCCATCTCAGCTCTAGATCTCCACTGTCATCAAGTTTAAGGAAGATCCAGAATGTTTCACACCACTTAAATTATTGTTCCCCGGAAGGAACATCCATCATTTCTGTTCAGAGCTTGTTGATGAGAAGTGGTTACATGATCCTACCTTACTGCAAAAGGCATGGGCAACATGGATACTTGTGAGCATTAAATGTCTGTGTCCCAACTAAGACATCATCATTCACTCAGAGAGCCAAGATGGCAATCTTAAACTAGCTTCTGACTTCTCCCTTTTCCTCTTCATCTATGCATTTGCTTCAACTAAGTCCTTTCATTTCCTTCCCTTTAATGTCTCTTAAATGAGCTTTTTCATCTCTGCTAGTGCTTCTGCTATAGTGGATATAGACTCTTACATAGCATTTTATTTGATCTTGTCTGACTCCAGCAACTGCAGTAAAACCTATCCTCCTCAGTACTTTGAGAGTTACCATTATAAAGCTGTGACTATGAATTTATATGTATGAAAGAGCTCTGTTTCCTTACATTTCCTGTGACTAGTACAGTCTCTTTCTGGACATCAGTGATTTTGCAGGGGAGAAAACAGCGTGTGATTTTTGTACCAGCAATCAAATGCTCTGGTCCAAAAGTGTTACCTCTTGATTTCTACTCATAACTCATTGGTCAAAACGGGCTTTAAAAACCCTTAACAATCTGAAAACCCTTACTGTTATGGCTCACTTTCTGTTCATTTTTATTATGACCTCTGCATCCAAGGTTTTTTCTCATTTATGTCAACAAATTTTTGTTTATTTATATATTTATTGTACACCTGCTGTGGGTCAGGGATCATATACTTCCATATGGAGGTTCATATTTTCATGTTTTTCTCATGTTCTTGTCTCCTCAAATAATATATTTCCTTTCTCCTCTAAGACCATAAAGAAACTCTTTAACTTATGATCTAAATTTACCCATGTAGGAGTACCCAAATATCCATTCAATAACCACCCAAAGCTAAATTAATCCCATAGCATGTTGTTCACCTCTTGCTAAAGTGTTAATACCTGAATTACTATAGCTATTGATTAGTCCATCCTACATTATAGACTATTAATCCCTTAAGGGTGAGGAACTGATATAATTATTCATTGTGTCTCCAGAACTTGGCACATGTTAAACACTTAAAAGTTGTGAATTGAACTAAAATTTTGGCAACAATTCTATAGAGTAGATGTTTGAGGGACCACTTCAAAATTGAAGAGCTAATTCTAAAGATTTTTCACAATTAGGCATTCACTCCATAAATTACTACCAGGTAAGTAAATAGGAGATACATTGGCTCAGGCAGTTCAATATCCATTCCAACTCTTCTCTAACACGATTTCTTATTATGCGGATGCTGAGTTAATAAAACAACAAAACAAGAATACAAGATTCCTTGTGATGATTTAGATTCTTCAAACCAGACATACTTGAAGAAGACTTGAATTCAAAACTAAGTGAAAAGAAAGAAAGTCACAAGACATCCATTTGTATTATGTGTATGTGTGTGTACATGGGCATGTGTGTAGTGTAGCATAAGTATTGTGGTTATAAAGTAAGCAGCTATAGTAGTGAATTCCTTATTCAACAGGAAGTTTCTTGATTGTGGCAAGAAAGCAGTCCCTCTGGGAAGTAATGTACAACATAGGCCATAAAGTCAATAATATTGCAACAAATCTGTATGGTGACAGAGGACAACTAGATTTATTGTGGTGATCATTTTGTAATGTATATACATATCTAATCACTGTCTTATACCTGAAATCAATACAACATTATATGTTGATTTCAATTAAAATGAAAAACAAAACCCCCACAAAATTTGATGTATCCACACAATGGAATATTATTCAGTCATAAAAAGAAATGAACCTATGATACATGCTACAACATGGTTGAACTTAAAACATGTTATATACACTTATGACGATAAAATTAAATTTTGAAAAGAAAAAGAAAAATATAAGAACATCAGCGCCCTTTTAAGCCCAGTTATTATTGGCTTGGAAATTATTTATGGGGTCTCAACCTAGAATCTATTCCTATTACCTCCCAATAATTCAGTAAGAAATTACATTTGTTATAATGCATAATTTTCTGCACATGTTAACTTTAGTGTGTTCCACCTTTGCAACTAAATTTCAGCTGTTACAACAACTTGTGCCTGGTAATAAACACCAAGGAAATGGGCCCTGGTGTTGAATATATGACCTGGCCTTATTTGAGGGCAATGAGGATCCTTCTTAATATTGGAGTTACAGAACACTGTCATTCCATCATATGTTATATCAAAGCAATAAATTAAATGACTATCTGTTGTCTCCTGGGAGAAAGTACTTATTGAAGGGAAACATTTCATGAGATTATTAGCTGTTGCAATATACCCTTATGAAAAAATGAAGAATGCATGAATTCTGGGGTGAGTAAACTACTTCAGCTGTGCTCAAGTGTAGGACAGGACAGAGAATAGGAAAAGGACAAGCCCAAGTTTCAAAGTCCTACTCAAGACACTGTCCCAATCCCAGGGAATTTTTAAAGTGCCTTAAAAGAATTATAATCTCTTACACAGTGAAGGCATTGGCCTCTCACCCATGATAATCAAAGTATTAATCAGAATGGGTTAAGCTATGCTGCATTAACAAACAACTCCCCAAATCTGGGTAGCTCAAAATAAGGGTAGTTTAAACTCCATGTCCATTGCTGCTGAGTTGGAGGTTCCCTTTATAGTCTCTAAGAGACTCAGAATGCTGATGTTTTTCCTTCTTAAACACATTGGCTATGTGGGTTGTAAATGAAAAGTCTGGAATGTCTCATACCAGAAGTTAAATGCTCTGCACAGGAAGTTATACACATAATTGAATTCACAAGTGACTCAATATTAATAATAATATAGTTCTACCCAATCCCACTTGGTCAGTAAGTATAATCTTAGAATGTCTAGAGATGTAAAAACTAGAAATGCTTGGTGGATAGTGGTAATAATTACCACATTTAAGCAGAGAGTCTGATGTTATTGATTGCTAAATTAAGGTACTGGAAACAGTTATAGTCTTGACATATGTCTAATTATTGGAAAATAGTAAGACCTTAAAAAAAATTAGAATGGGGGCATTTATATGGATTTAGTTGACTCTGAAATCCTGGAATGCTCAATGAATTTCTCTTGATCATAGAGTAGCTTTTTCTCCCCTGATGAGGCTAATTTTGATTTGCCTTAAGATTTAGGATGATGTCATCTGCCGTGGTTACCTCAGGGAACCACCTATTCTCTAGCTTTACCATTACTACTTCCTACAGTATACACATGTGTAAAAAGAGATCTTAGGATGATTTGGGGATAAAGTTTACTCATCATTGTCAACTAAAGATTTTGCTAACATATATTAACATGGAAATGAGGAATAACTATGAGAATCAATTACAAATATGCCACATGAATGTGGGAAGAATACAATTTTAGTTATGGGTAAGTATATTTATAAGGCTCCACTTACAAGCAAATCTGAGCATTGTTTCTAGCTGAGGCATTTGAGAATCTTTCTGTTTTGTTGATTGGTTTCTTAAATATGGACCTAAACATAGCTTATGCTAAATTGTCAAAATGCTAAAATTTTCTAGGCATAATGTAGAAGAAGGGATCTTAACACCTCAAGGAGTTAACAGTGTTAGAATATCATAATCGTAGATGATTTATTTATAGAGCCACTAATTATGAGTCTTGAGAAAGCCCAAAGGAGAGACTTTTCACTAAGTCCTTGAAATCCATTGGTAATGAAGAACATAACATACTGTTTGCTACTCTTTCTAGTATGATAATAAAGTTTGTATTGATATGGCTCCTGATCTTAATGAGTATGATGAAATCTCAGGATTCAGAGCCAAGCGGAAACATTTAATAGTCAGAAGCAAGGGCACCATAAGTTTCAGAAGAGGTAACAGTAATAGTAATCAGAATTGCTGACCAATTAACAAATATTAACAAAAAGGGGCTGCCCTTACATTCTTACTTTAATCTTTTTACTTATAACTATAATAAGTTTTATGCAACATTTATTATGAAGAATATGTTATTTATAACTAAACATATTTTAGAATATTAAGGAAAAGTAAAATTGACATTCCAGAAGCCTCTGAATTCAGTGCATCTACGCCTACTCCACTGGTACCCCTCCTTACCCACATTTGTGCAGGCCCACATGGAGAATTCCCTATGAGCAGTTGAATGAGAAACATCCTAATATTGGACAATTGGATGTCATTTCAATTATCCAAGGTATAGTACATCATTGGTTTTTTTATATAATGTTCAATGATTCACCAGTTAGAATGTGTTTTTTCAATAAAACCTGGATACCATTTTGTATGCATAAAGTATGTTTATATTTATTAGGAAGGTGCCTTTCATTACCAATTATTGTTATTTAAAAATTTAAGGATGGAATTAATCCTAGAGATTGTTGGATTGTAGTAGATACACAATACTAACTTGATAATGATCCGTTCTAAATGCCTTCTATGAAAATTCCTATTCTGAAGGAGCTCAAATACTTAAAAATTAGTAAAATACTTAAAAAAAAGTAAAAATACTTTTCTAACCTTCCTTGGAACTAGAATTTTAAAATAAAGTAGTTACTACCAATCAGATAGACTGGACCAAACCTGCATTTAGATTGGATGGTGAGGTAAAAGGGGCAGAGCTTGCCTGAGGCATCTGTGTTGCACACAAGGATTACAGGAGAGATAGTGGTGGAGCAGTAGCAGTGACTCCCTGAGGCTAAATGTAGGTTTCTTACCAACTGTAGAAAAAATGGCGGCTTTCTTGGCAGCCCAGTTCTGGAGCATCTTTTTGGTAATATTTCCTAAAAAATCAGGCTAGAGACTGTTTTCAGCCCCTCCCAAACTTCTGTAAGCATTTAATGCTCAACAAAAAATCTGTTTTTGCTAATATAAAACAAAGAGGATTATTTTCTTTAATTGAACTCTGAATCATATGATCAACTGAGTGTTTAACATTAACTGCAGTAATCACAACCCAGCCGAAACACATACAGAATTGAATTAATGATTTGTTAATTAAAAAAAAAAAGTTTTCAAAGAGCCACAGTAAAACCTTATACTGCTTTTTAAATTGCTGAAAGTGTCTTTTTTATGTCTAACAGAAAATCCACCATGAATAAAGTAATGACATTTGTGAGATAAGAGCTAACATTTTTTGAGTGCTGCTTCTGTGCCAAGTATGAAACTCAACACGTCAATAGTATGAGATAGAAATAATTGTCCTTGTTATACAGATGAGAAATCTCAAAGTCAAAGAGCTTAAATAGAGTTCAAAAGTCACGTAGCAAGAAAGGCAGACTTATTACAACTTGCATCTATTTGACTTTCAAGGCTATGTTTTTCCCTGGCAACACACATTTTTTTTTCTTTCCTCCACTCCCACAATCTGCCATTATTATGTTTAATCCTGTAGAATAGAAATTGTGAGCTCATAAAACAGACTTGGCAGAGTCAGGCTTTTACTTCAAGTTTCTACCATCCAATGGTCTCATTATCTCCACCTGCATTTTAAAATATGCCAATAAAACCAGACAAAAAGTATATACCTAGTAAAAATTAAATGACTTTTCTACCTGCCAATGTTTACAAAGCTTATGGGGATGCACGGTATGTATAAATCTATCCTTATAATATGGAGTAGAATTTCAATGCTTTGCATGACAGATTATGGACATAATTTATTTCTGTGAAAACCTAGATATATATTTTCTGTCCTTTTTTTTCTGGTTTAGGAGAAAGTGAACAAAGTGATTCTGCCTCAGAGGATTTTGACAAGCAAGAGATACCTTTTTTTTTTAAGATTTTATTTATTTATTTCACAGCAAGAGACATAGTGAGA
>PISX010017629.1:0-42864 GCA_004024625.1 Mellivora capensis | reverse complement strand
GGGTGCCTGCGTGGCTCAGTGGGTTAAGTCTCTGCCTTCAGTTCAGGTCATGATCTCAGGGTCCTAGGATTGAGCCCCACATTGGGCTCTCTGCTCAGCAGGGAGCCTGCTTCCCCCCTCTTCCTGCCTCTGTGCTTACTTGTGATCTCTCTCTCTGTCAAATAAATAAAATTTAATTTAATTTAAAACAAAAAACAAACAGATCTGGGAGCTATGTATATTCAGTGGCACTGAGTCATTGGTTCTAGATTTTTTCAGTGCACAAAACTAGGCAATATTATTTATATATATGTATTTATTTCTGCATTTCATCTTAAAAACCATGAGTTCATGTGATCCCACTAATGCCAATCCAAGATCACAAGATTTATTCTAGTCTCCATCCTCCATCCTCCATATGGAGGGTTTGTTGGGCTTCTTTTCCCCTATATTAATTATAACTGTGGCTTTATTTAAATTATTGAAGATCATATATAAAAATAGCACTTTAATTATTGATAATGAGTTTAATTTAATTACTTTAATTTTTTAGAGTTGTAATAGTTGAATGATTTTTTAAAAATTTTTATTCAAATTCTGGTTAGCATACAGCGTTATATCAGTTTCAAGTGAGTAATACAGTAATTCAGCACTCCCATACAGTACACGGTGCTCATCACAAGTGCGTTCCTTAATCCCCATCCCTAGTTCACCTATCCCTCACCAACCTCCCGCTGGTGACTGTTGGTGTGGTCTCTATAGTTCAGAGTCTATTTCTTGGTCTGCCTTTCTCTCTCTTTTCTTTTTTCCCTTTTGCTCACTTGTTTTCTTTCTTAAATCCCACATATGAGTGAAATCATATGATATTTCTCTTTCTCTGACTGACCTTTTTCCCTTAGGATTATATTCTTGCTCTATCCATGTCATTGCAAATGGCAAGATTTCATCCTTTTTATGGCTGAATAATATTCCATCACACACACACACACACCCACACCCCAAATGTAATAGCTGAGTGATCTTTTGATGCAAATTGAAATTATAAAAGGAAAAGCTATCTGTTGAGTTTGTCAAATGATTATTTAATGTGCACAGATGGTGGAGGGATACGGTTGAAGAGTATTTCTAACTTTTCATTCTATACTTAGTCGCAAATTCAGGCTATCCTTAAATACAAATCAGAGCCAAAAAAGTTATGGTATTATCACTTACCCATGATAATAATTAAGGAATTTCTTTACTACTTTGCTTCATTTATAATGTAATGAATTTTTAATTCATCCAGGACGTACACCCCTCTACAATGTACTATCCCTGCATAACTTCTGTTTGAAGGCTATAGCTTAGAGATGTAAGGTGTGAGATGTGAAATCTGGGTTTGTCTCCTGCCTTGGTCACTTGCTCTGTGACCTTGATCAAGTTACTTAAGCTTCTTTGTTTCCATTTCTACATCTGCAAAGTGGGAAATTTTTCTGTTCTTCTTGGGCAATTCTGAGGATTAAATGAGCTAATAGATAAAGTGCTTAGTATATAAAATGCAAAGCCTGGGGCGCCTGAGTGGCTCAGTGGGTTAACCGTCAAACTCTTGGTTTCATCTCAAATCAGGATCTCAGGGTCAGTATATCGAGCCCCACATCAGGCTCCATGCTCAGCAGAACCTGCTTGAGATTCTCTCTCTCTGACACTCTCTCCCTTCCCCGCCCCCCGCTCGAGCCCTCTCTCAAATAGATAAATCTTAAAAAAATTAAAATGCAGTTTCTGATTGGATGCTAATTGCCTAATAAGTGTTAGCTGTTAGTATTATTTAACTAAGTGGTACAGATTAGCCACTAAAGGTACTAAGTGTGAAATACCTCGAGCCAACCCCTTCACAGTCAAAAAAATTTGAGTGTAACTTTTAACTCCCCCAAGAACTTTTGCTAATAGTCTACTATGATAGGAAGCCATACCAATAACTTAATTAATTAACATATTTCATATGTGATATATATTATGTACTGTATTCTTACAGTAAAGTATGCCAGGAAAAAGATAATGTTATGAAGAAAATCGTAAGGAAGAGAAAATAGATTTACAGTACTATACTGTATTTATTTATCAAAAAAATCTACATATAATTGGACCCATGCAGTTCCAGTCCGTGTTGTTCAAGGTTCAATGGTATATGTGGCGTGTTCTTTTCTGTTTTGTTGAATTCTCTTTCCATATCAAAATATCTTTCTTCTTCATAGCCCATAGTAAATACATAGTTTTTTTGTTTTGTTTTCTTTTTTTCCCTTTAGAGATTAGTTGTAGACAGAGTGTCAGGCATAACTAGCATCTCATGCTGAGATTGAGGTTTTGGGTCATAGTGTAAATAACAGTTCAGTATCTTACAATGTATTTTTCTCTAACCTTTTTGAAGTTAGAAAATTCTGAACTTACCCACCAATAGAATAGTAAAGATAATGGTGAGAGAAAAGAAAGACTAGAGAAATAGGATAGGAGAAAGAATAATAGAAATAATCTAGAATCATGCTGATTTTGTTTTGATGGAAATTTGTTATCAAACAAGAGATAGTGTGAATAACATGAATAAATCCATTTTAGATTTTGTTGGGGGCAGATCATGAAACAGATTTTAAGTACTATTTTTATATGTGGTAGAATTGTAAATTACTGAAAAACCTGTTCAGGGAAAAAAAGCACATAAAGTGGAAAGAGCCCGAAAGGCAGAGATATGGAAGAACTAAATAAAAAATAATGGGGGCGCCTGGTGGCTCAGTATGTTAAGCATCTGACTCTTGATTTCAGCTCAGGACATGATCTCAGGGTTTTCAGATCGGGCCCTGCGTAGGTCTCTATGCTGGGCGTGGAGCCTGCTTAAGATTTCCTCTTTCCTTCTGCCCCCTCCCCTCTCCAAAAAAAATTAATAACGGTGCTTAAAAACTGACCTTACTAGGATTTCCCACAGAAAGTGCTCATAAAATAGCACTTCACCTTTTACCAATTTTCTCAGTTTCAAGAACTGTTTTTTCTGTTGTACTCTCAAGAGGACACTGGATTTTATGGTTTTACATTTCTTACACGCTTTCACAAAACAATATTAATAAATTTGGCCTTTAGTTGTGTTATTTGATAAACTGTTCTTTAATATACATTTTTTTATTTTTTAAAAGGTTTAATTTATTTATTTGACAGAGAGAGAGAGATCACAAGTAGGCAGAGAGGCAGGCAGAGAGGGGTAAGTAGGCTCCCTACTGAGCAGAGAACCTCATGTGGAACTTAATCCCAGGACTCTGAGATCATGACCTGAGCCTAAGGCAGAGGCTTAACCCACTGAGCCACCCAGGCACCCCTTCCTTTTTTTTTTTTTAATAAAGATTTTATTTATTTATTTGACAGACAGAGATCACAAGTAGGCAGAGAGTCAGGCAGAGAGAGAGGGAGAAGCAGGCTCCCCGCTGAGCAGAGAGCCCGATCCCAGGACCCTGGGATCATGACCTGAGCCGAAGGCAGAGGCTTTAACCCACTGAACCACCCAGGCGCCCCCTTCCTTTTGTTTTTAAAGGTGAATTACGTGACTGTGTGTGTGTGTCTCTCTCTCTAGTTTCTTTATCCGTTCATCCATAGATGGACACTTAGTTGTTTCCATATCTTAGCCATTATAAAAAATGCTGCTACGAACATGAAGGTGCATATATATTTCAAGTTAGTGTTTTGCATTTCCTTTGGATATATCCCCAGATGAGGAACTGCTAAATCATATGGCAGTTCTGTTTTTAACTATTTGAGGATTCTCTGTACTGTTTTCTGTCCAGTTTGCATTCCCACCAAGAGTGCAGGAGGGTTCCCCTTTCTCTGCATCCTCATCAGCATTTGTTATCTTTTGTCTTTTTGATGAGGGCCCTTCTAACAGGTATGAGATGATATCTAGTGGTGGTTTTGATTTGCAGTTCCGTGATGACTACTGATATTGCACATCTTTTTATGAACCTGTTGGCCTTTCATAAATCTTTGTGTGTGTTTTTTTAAGATTTTTTAAATTAATTAATTAATTTATTTATTTGAGACAAAGCTGAGGGAGGGACAGATGGAGAGAGAAAAACTCAAGCAGGCTCCACGTTGAGCACAGAGCCTGACAAGGGGCTCAATCTAAGGAATTTGAGATCATGACCTGAGCCAAAACCAAGAGTCAGATGCTTAACTGACTTTACTACCCAGGTGCCTCTCTTCTGTCCGTTTTTAAAGTCAGATTATTTTTGGGGCGCCTGGGTGGCTCAGTGGGTTAAAGCCTCTGCCTTCGGCTCAGGTCATGATCCCAGGGTCCTGGGATCGAGCCCCGCATGGGGCTCTCTGCTCAGCAGGGAGCCTGCTTCCTCCTCTCTCTCTCTCTCTCTCTCTCTGCCTGCCTCTCTGCCTACTTGTGATCTGTCAAATAAATAAATAAAATCTTTAAAAAAAATAAGATTATTTTTGTTTTGTTTTATTTTATTTTATTTTTACTATTGAGTTGTATGAGTTCTTGTTATATTTTGGGTACTAACCTTAGATTATAAACTCTTCCCCGATGCTCTCTCATCTGTCTCTGTCTTTCCCCACTGTATCTATAAGTGTATCTTTTTTTTTGTAAGTGTATCTTATTCATAGAGACAATTACTATTACGTTAACATCAGGCTAGCTCAGTTAAACCACTCTACTTCTGAGGTCAAGCTTCAGTCTCCATGTGGAGATTTATGTGCTTTGTTTTGTGTCCTCCTACTAAAATGTCAGTGGCAGCCAATTGTGTGCTTTTGGATACAGAGAGCACTGGGTATAAAAACAAAGAATTAGTAGGTGTGTTGCATAAACAGTTCAGAACCAGTATTCTCCTGATGTGGGGCAGGGGTATCATATTCCCATTCAGAGGGCAACCTTACATCACTGTTTTTCAAGATAAGGAAACATGGGCAATGAAGGTGGCAGAAGAAAGTGGTGAGTTTACCCAGAGCTGTAATTTTTAGATAGCTAACTAGTGATCACAGCTCACAGAATAATGACCCAGAAAGAGATATTTGTTTTAGACTTGAAGCAGTAAAAAACAAGTAACAGAGGACTTGGGAACTAATAACTAGAATCATCAGTTGTTGGAGTTTGGAGGAATCTTAGAGGAAACTTTAAATCCTAGGAAAAGAGCTAGTATGAGAACTCAAGTATGCTGATTCACTAAATCAGTATGTTGACCGTCTTCCAAGAATTTCCTCTTGTATCTGTGTCAGAAAAGTCTGAAATTCCAAAGAAAGAAGATGAAATTTGAAACTGACTTCATCAAAAGAGGTGGCATTTTAGAACTCTGGTGTCTCTAAACTGTGCCAAACACAGAAGCGTAGTGAATACCGTCTGTGAGCTCTAAGGGCCAGGATGAGATGAGGTGCTGGTCTGTGCACATCACAATATAGGTCAGGATTTGAAGAATTCATTTGCTTTAAGTGAAATCAGCCAGAGGCAAGGATTTTATACACTGCATTTTCTTATCCATATAAAGAGGCAGGAAGAATAATGGCAGAGTGGTGCGGAATAGAAAAACGAGAATCACTCATGAAAATTGGTGTTGAGAGAGACTGAAGAAATCTGTGTGTTTCTGTTACAGTGAGAACATGCCAGCATTTCTGTTGATACTTTTGCACTTGTGTAGAAGGTTCGGTTAAGAGAATCTCCTTTTAGCTGCTCTTCTGTGGCTCGCTTGCACCGTGACTTGAAGGCAGCCAACTGGGGACTGGCTTTGTAGTGGAGTGAATTTCAGTGGACTCGCAGCAGCAGCCCCACAGTCTTCGAGGGGCTCTTTTAGACTTTTCTGTGTTTCCCTCTTCAGCAGATGTTTTACTCCCTATTTCCCTGAGACAGATCCATTGTGGACTACAAATGCCTCTCACTTAACTCCAGTGTAAACCACTCCCTCGACCCCCAGTCTTCTACCATGACAACGGGAAACACGGCCCATCTCTGTAAGGGCACTCGCCCCACCTGTGTCCTGGATGCCGTCCCACCTCCCAGTCTGTGCTGTCTCTCCTGTTCTCCTTAACCGCTCCCTCTCTGCTGGCCCTTTCTGTCCTATCAGCAACCCATACATGTCTCACCCTGTTAAAAGGTAGGAAACCTCATATTATTTAAGATCAACATGAGTGATTTGTCTCATACGTAAACCTGATCATGTCCCTCCTCCAATTACAAATTTTGCACTGGATCCCTACTGATCCATTTAATGATTTAATGATTTCCAACTAATGCTCAAGGATTTGGAGCAATGGTTTTATTCTAGATATTTGCCAGGTTCTTTTTGTCTTGCTGTCTCTCCCTGCAAAGTAAAGTGCAGCATTTATTCATTTGTTAGAAGTTAATTGCAGATATTTTTAATGTAATTCCATGTTATCCATGGCTATCATTGAATTCAGCCCTCGTTCTGTCTGTTATCTTAGGATCTGCAAAGTAAACCGTGGGACTCAAAAATAACACTTATTTACTGATGACTGAGGGCACTTGAAACAAGCAAACAAGGCAGCTGGGCCTTTTGGCGACATCTCAGCTCCTCCACCACCGAGGTTGCTTGACGGCACAGATACATACATAGCTGGTGCGCTTGTGGAAAAGACAGTATTTGGTTATCTTACATGCGTGTTAATGTAGTTATAATTTCGAAGTTTAGGAACATGAGTTCACATTTGGACAACTATTCTGAAATATGCATAAATCAGTTTAAGGCAAGAAGCTGATTTGAAAGGGAAAGATTTGTTCATGATAGTACAGTGTGCTTAGCCAGGCCTCGTGCATATCAGTGACTGTATTTAAACAACAGGAAATAGAAGGTGGCAAAGTTACTCTTTTTCTATTTCCCCTTAACACATTTAAATAAAAATTCTCTTGAATTAAGAAGTTATTAGACACCATTTTTTAATGAATTCAGAAGTTGTCACACACTTATTTCTTTTTTCATTCTGAAGTCTTTTAGAAATTAATAAAGATTAAAGGCTCAAAATGCCCTTGAGTTCCATACCTGGAATAATTTCCGTTACTGTGTCTTTAAGATCTAGAATATCTGATCTAGTATCTAATAGAGTATTTGATTTTTAAAAAATCAAATCTAGTGATTTGTTGTGATTAATTTGCCTTTTAGCAAACTAAACTATTTGCTTTTGCTACTATATTACCAATTCTAGTTCTCTTCTGAAATTTTCTCTCTTTCCCATTTAAGTCCTTCAACATTTTAATAATACTTAAAGATCCTGTATATTAACTCCCAATGCATGGATCTCTTATGAATCTTTTTCTGTTAACTGCTTTTTTTCCAAGTTTTTTGTCAAATCTTGATTTCTTATATGCCTGGTTATTTTAGGTTGTACCCTGAGCCTTATGGTTGAAAATGTGTGGAGGTAATTTGAGCCTTTGTTGGATTCCGACTTCCAGAGAGAACTTAACTAATGTTGCTGGTTCGGGCGGGCCATGTTTGGGCAGGTCAGCCCGATTCAAGCAGGAATGACGAGGCCTCTGTTGGGCTTTCATCCCCGTGAAGGCTGCTCCTTCTCAGCCTCACCTTTTCTTCTAGCAAGGAGCCCCTTTAGGTCCAAGTTGAAAGCCGGAGGTTCCCGTTTTCTTGGCAAGCCCTTGAACTTCAGTTTTTCCTCCAGGTCTGTAAGTCTGTTAAAAGCTCTGCTCCACTCTTTTGGCCTCGAGATTGAAACTTCCTGCCAGGGCTCCTGGTTGTTATCAGCAGGGCAGTTTGTCTGAAATGAGCTCGTCTGCCCTTGCCAGAGGTAGAACTCCGCAAGCCCTTCTGCGTGTTGATTTCCGTGTGTATTTAAAAGTGGATATATACATACAGATTAGCCCAGTATATGTCCATGTAAGTTAAAAACAAGCCCATACATCATGGGCTTACATGTGTGGCATTTCACTTTCAAAGTTTGGAGACTTGTCCTTTATTTCTTCTTTAGCGGTGATGTTGGCTTAGCGGATCTATCATCGCCTTGTAGAAATTATTCATTATGTACAGGGGTACGTGTCAGATTCTCAATGATGATCTCTAACAGGGATTAACAGAGATAAACGTATAACCCTAAAGAAAAGAATTCATTGTATTTCAGGAAGACAACAAGTAAGTAGTCTTACTGGTGGGTTTTATTTTATTTTGCCTTAACCTATTTTCTAAACTTTATATATCTGAGAAACATTTCAAGATACTAGAACTTGTTTGTATTGCTGTCTCCTTTAAGCTAGCAATTTGTTGTTTACAAAAATATATTTCTGAGAATAGTTGATTTTTTAAATTGATATAAAAATGATGATAGTAGGGCCGCCTGGGTGGCTCAGTGGGTTAAAGCCTTCAGCTCAGGTCATGATCCCAGGGTCCTGGGATCGAGGCCCACATCGGGCTCTCTGCTCCGGGGAGAGCCTGCTTCCTCCTCTATCTGCCTGCCTCCCTGCCTACTTTTGATCTCTCTCTCTGTGTCAAATAAATAAATAAAACCTTTAAAAAAATGATGATAGTAATTAAGGGTATGGGCTCTGGAGTCGGGACCTTTGAGTTTGAATCCTGACTTTTTCATCTACTAGCTATATGACCTTGACCTATTTTTTTTTAAAGATTTTATTTATTTATTTGACAGAGATCATAAGTAGGCAGAGAGGCAGGCAGAGAGAGAGAGAGAGAGAGAGGAGGAAGCAGGCTCCCTGCTGAGCAGAGAGCCCGATGCGGGACTTGATCCCAAGACCCTGGGATCATGACCTGAGCCGAAGGCAGAGGCTTTAACCCACTGAGCCACCCAGGCGCCCCTGACCTTGACCTATTTATTTAATCTTTCTGTTGCTGTTTTCTTCTCTATAATACGGATATAATTATAGAAGTACTTTGAAGGATCTGTGTGAGGATTAAATTATATATATATATATATATATATATAAAAATATTTGACTGATATACTTCCTGAAACTTAGTGAATATTCAATAACTGTTGATTACTGTTAATAATCAGCATTTCTATTCCGATTATGCTATTTGGTCAGGCCTCTTAAGGGAAGATTGTAATGAACTCTTTGCTCTTGCCACTATATTAGCACGAATTATCTTTTTAAAACAAAATGTGTAGTTGTATGTGTAAAAATATATATATTTTTTTCAAGATTTTACTTTTTTTTTAAGATTTTATTTATTTATTTGACAGAGATCACAAGTAGGTAGAGAGGCAGGCAGAGAGAAAGAGGGGGAAAGCAGGCTCTCTGATGAGCAGAGAGCCCAATGCGGGACTTGAACCCACGACCCTGAGATCATGACCTGAGCTGAAGACAGAGGCTTTAACCCACTGAGCCACCCAGGGGCCCAAGATTTCACTTTTAAATACTCTCTATCCCCACTGTGGGGCTTGAACTCATAACCGGGAGATCAAGAGTCACATGTTCCTCCAACTGAGACAGCCAGGCACCCCAAGTTTTATGTGTAGTTTTAATGATTAAAGTGTAGATAGATTGCTTGATACTACTAGTTGTATAGAAAAGTACTCTAAGTTTAAAAATTAACAAGACAGCTTCCATAAAAATATTTACAGATATGTAGTAGTAAACATAATTTTTGTTTTAAAAGGGATCATTATGGTATGAACCAAAAAGTATTTTCAGGTTCTTCTTCTGTTGATTTTGCCTTGAAAGTTGACTTGCCATGTGTTTTACAGCGAAGAAGCATTTAAAACCAAGGAAGCACAACTTATGTATGAACCTAGTGAAATGATTTGTTCCTCTCAACCATGATTCCCTCCATGTGTGGTATTAAGCGTGAAACTAAAGAAAATGCTTGTGTTGGATTGATAACTTTCTATGCTGGGATTTGCCCGCCCTTTATCTGAAAGTGATGGAGAACTCGTTAACATCTAGGAGCATCTTGAGTCATAAAGTCAGTTACGCTGAGAGAGGCAAAATTTCTAAGGATGTCAGTTGAAAAAAATTGTTAGAAATTATTGCTAAGGGACTCCTGAGTGGCTTAGTCGGTTAAGCATCTGCTTTCGGCTCAGGTCATGATCTCAGGGTCATGGGATTGAGTTCCACATCGGGTTTCTTGCTCAGCAGGGACCCTGCTTCTCCCATCTGCCTGCTGCTCTCCTTGCTTGTGTTTTCTCTCTGACGAAAAAAATAAATAAAATCTTTACATAAATATAAAAAAGAAATTATTGCTAAAGATACATGTTTCTGGATATCTGAAGTTGTCCTTTTAGCTCATACTGTTTTAGAGATTTGCTTCTATTTTTTTTTTCTTTAAGTAAGACTTGTATATGTCTAAGAGGGAGGGCAAAGAGGAGTGACTGTCTTTGCACTGCTTGGCTATACCCACAGTGAGGCTCTTGACCTGTCATTTCCATATACATAATGGGTTTGGGGTTTTTAAAAGATTTTATTTATTTGAGAGAGAGAGGGCGTGAACATGAGCACATGTGGGGGTGGGGGGCGACAGGGAGGAGCACAGGGAGAAGCAGAGTCCCTCTCTGAGCGGGGAGCCCGATGAGGGACTTGAGCCCAGAACGTTGGGATCATGACCCAAGTCAGAAGCTTAACCGACTGAGCTACCCAGGAGTCCCTCCATGTATGTAATGGGTTTTGAACTCAAAGGCCCTATAGGTGTGTCAGCTGTGTTGAAATGAGCCCTATTAAGGAATGGAGGACTGGGGAAGATGAAACAAATTATGCTTTCTTTAGTCAGCTTAGCTGCCCCAAGGTTGTTTTGGTCTTAAGAGTCTTAAGAGTCACATGATTTCAGTTAATTTCTTCTATTTGAACACTGCTTTCTCTGTATAAATAAAAATCCATGTTTGGGGACACCTGGGTGGCTCAGTTGGTTGGGCAGCTGCCTTCGGCTCAGGTCATGATCCCAGCATCCTGGGATCGAGTCCCATATCGGGCTCCTTGCTCGGCGGGGAGCCTGCTTCTCCCTGCCTCTGCCTGCCTCTCTGTCTGCCTGTGCTCCCTCTCTGGCTCTCTCTCTCTCTCTCTTACAAATAAATAAAGTCTTTAAAAAAAATTTAAAAAAAAAAAAAAAAAATCCATGTTTGTTGTTTCTTCCTTAGAATCATTACCTCACATTTGAATATAATTGATCATTTATTTTTCTTGTTTTTTTCTTTTATATTTTTGTGGTTTTGTTATCTACTTTGTCATATCTTTATCCTCCTTCTGGCATAAACTTTTTATGACCTTTCTTGTTTCTGTATTAAGAACAAATTCCTTATTGTGAAATTGTTTTTTATTCTTACTGAAGAAATACTAAAACAATATGGTTAACTTTTTTAGTATACTTTTTTTTTAGATTTATTTGAGAGTGAGAGAGCACATGAGCTGGGAGAGAGGGTAAAGGAGAGAGAATCTCAGACTCCCCACTGAGCACAGAGTCGAACGTGGGGCTCAATCTCATGACCCTGAGATTATGACCTGAGCTGAAATCAAGGGTCAGAAACTTAACCGACTGAGCCACCCAGGCGCCCCTGTACTGTACTAGTATATAGAACTTGAAGTATTTAGAACTTGAAGCTGTCTTACTAGTTAGTTTCAATATCAAGAAGTATCCCCAAAAGGGATGACATCACCCTGGAGTTTACGTCCTGAACATCAAGGTAGACGGGTACTTACAAACTGATTTTAAAAGCAAGTCGTATCTATTTCCTTTAGTAACTGTTTACCTCGTTGATTAGAGTAGTAATAACATCTTCAGCCAGGAAATGCCTACAGCGTAGCTTGTATGAGCAGGAGTCGGGGATGCGGCGAATACCATGAGCCATGACTTCAGCCACTGTGGCACTGTCAAGACAGTGTCACGGAAGCAACCAGCCCAGTAAAAATACAATGTGAACTGTATGTAGAATTTGGTTCCCTAGTCATCACATTATAAAGGCTTTTTAAAAAGTGAAATTAATCATACAGTTCACTTAACCCAGTAGGCCAATATATTATTTCAGTGTATAATCAATATATGAAAGTATCAGAGAGCTGGTTTACATTCTTTGTCTCCATAAGAAAGTCTGTGAAATATGGTAAGTACTTTACAAATACAGTGCATCTCAATTTGGACACATTTTTATTGGAAATGCTTGCTCTATATTTAGACTTTCTAAAATTTACAGGTGAGAAAGCAGATTCACAGACCCAATTTGTTCAAAATGTACATAAGTTTTTCAATAGCTGAATCAATACTTCTTTTTATTTTTATTTGTTTATTTATTTTTAAAGATTTTATTTCTTTATTTGACAGAGAGAGAACACATGTACACAATCAGGGAGAGAAACAAGGAGAAGGAGAGGGAGATGCAGACTCCCTGCTGAGCAAGGAGCCTGATGCGGGGCTCAATCCCAAGACCCCAAGGTCATAACCTGAGCCAAAGGTAGACGCTTAACTAAATGAGCCACCCCGGCACCCCTTGATACATGTCTTTAAATTTAAATTAATTTGGGACACCTGGGTAGCTCATTCGGTGAAGTGTCTGCCTTGGGTTCAGGTCATGATCTCAGGGTCCTGGGATCGAGTCCCCCACCGGGCTCCTTGCTCAGTGGGGGTTCTACTTCTCCTCTCT
This sequence comes from Mellivora capensis, assembly GCA_004024625.1. Taxonomy (NCBI): domain Eukaryota; kingdom Metazoa; phylum Chordata; class Mammalia; order Carnivora; family Mustelidae; genus Mellivora; species Mellivora capensis. Next base: position 30,327 of record PISX010017629.1, on the reverse strand, counting down.
CTGCCTGCTGCTTCCCTGCTTGTGCACTCCCCAACCCCTCTCTGTCAAATAAATAAATCTTTTAAAAAATTAATTAAATGAAAGTTAAATTAATTAAAATTAAATAAAAGTAAAAATTCAGTTCTCTAGTCTCAGTGTGCATATTTAAAGTACTCAGTAGCCATACATATGTAATTAGTGACGACCACATTGGACTACATAGGGATAGAATATAGCTCACAGCTGAAGATGTCAGCCAAGGGACCCTGGGTCAAGCTTAGTATTTTAGTTAAATTTTAAGGTGAAGAGAATGATATAAATTAGCAAAAATTAGGATATTGAAGTTATAGGGGCCAAATTTTAATGAAGTTGATGTCTGAGTTTTATATGATTGGCATCATTTTCGGAAAACAATTTGGAGATAATCACAAACTTGTCTGGTCCTTGAATAGTTGTCCTCGGGTTGAGATACTGTTAATTCCTAGAAACTGCCTTATAGCAGGGTATGAAATCAGCCTAGTGGATGTTGATCAGCATTCTTAAAAATATGAAACAGTATCGAATAGAATGGAGAATGTATCAGAATGTGTTTCGTTTAAGAAAACTTTGTTTCAGTTATATATACATATTTTGTGTGTACAGGATCTCAATGAAAAATAAATTTCTTAATCTGGGTTGCAAAAGTTTTGAGAATCATTCCTCTGAGGCATACTTGTGATTGCTGATATACTGATATATGTTTATGTCTAAACAAAGCATTAATCATGGAAAATCTTGGATTTAGCAATGAGATAGAAGTGTATTCAAATGTATAACGAGTAAAATGGTAAAATGTGAAGTGAGGTATGTAATTCCTGTAATAAACACAACATATCTTATAGTGACTTTCGTCCTCAATCCTAAACTGATCAGGAGTAGCCAAATTTGAATTTGGGATTAATAGAATACCTTACTGGTTTGGTAAATGTCTTCCTTTAAATTTTGGTTTGACTCTGAAGTCATTGAATTTCCACTTGGGGTCGCATCTTAATCTTAAAAATCTTGGCTCTTGGGGCGCCTGGGTGGCTCAGTGGGTTAAAGTCTCTGCCTTTGGCTCAGGTCGTGGTCCCGGGGTCCTGGGACTGAGCCCCGAATAGGGCTCTCTGCTCAGCAGGGAGCCTGCTTCCCTTCCTCCTCTCTCTCTGCCTGCCTCTCTGCCTACTTGTGATCTCTGTCCGTCAAATAAATAAAATCTTAAAAAAAAAAATCTTGGCTCTTTCAGAAGTGAAAGTATGGGAGAGGCTGGCTGGCTGAGTCAGTGGAACGTGAGACTCTTGATCTCAGGGTGGTGAGTTCAAACCCCACATTAGGTGTAAAGGTAACTTTATTTATTTATTTATTTATTTATTTATTAAAGATTTTATTTATTTGTCAGAGACAGCGAGAGAGCGAGCACAGGCAGAGTGGCAGGCAGAGGCAGAGGGAGAAGCAGGCTCCCTGCTGAGCAAGGAGCCGATGCGGGACTCAATCCCAGGACGCTGGGATCATGACCTGAGCCGAAGGCAGCGGCTTAACCAACTGAGCCACCCAGGCGTCCCAAGGTAACTTTTTTTAGAGTAAAGTATATATTTAAGCCTAATTTGTATAGATTATAGAAAAATGTCACTCAAAATCTCCTTAAAGGATTTTAAAAATCCTTAAAGAATTTTTTTTTTTTTTTTTTTAATTTGAGCTGGGACAAGGGGTAAAGGAAAAGGGAGAGAGAATCTTAAGCAGGCTCCACACCCAGTGCAAGCCCGATGTGGTGTTGATCCCAGGACCCTGAGATCCAGGCCGGAGCCGAAATCAAGAGTCTGATGCTGGTGTGCCTGGATGGCTTAGTGGGTCAAGCCTCTGCTTTTGGATCCAGTCATGATCTCAGGGTCCTGGGATTGAGCCCCGCATCAGGCTCTCTGCTCAGCGGGGAGCCTGCTTCCCCCCCTCTCTCTTTGCCTGCCTCTCCACCTACTTGTGATCTCTGTCAAATAAATAAATAAAATCTTAAAAAAACAGTCTGATGCTTAACCAACTGAGCCACCCAGGCGCCCCTCCTTAAAGGATTTTAATAAAATAATTGAGTAATACCTATATAACTATCCCTGTAGATTAACTTGTTTGTTTGAGTGACACCTGATGTGTAATCTCAGCAGTTATCCATTAAGATGTTTCAAAAGATGAATTCTAATTTTACCTGGGAAGGAGAATGTTTTTGACAAAACATAGATTTCTTTTTGTTAGTCTGTTACTCTAAATTTTGGTTTATTTAAAGCTTCTTCCACAGAGCTTTGTTATTTTTCAAGTTTTGTCTAAGCCTGACTTAGATATGTTTGCTTGAAATTCTCAGCTGTACAAAGTCAACTTGTCAAATAACTTTTGCACAGTGTACATATTTGGAATGCTGTTTTCACCTAAGAGTCTGGAAACTTGAACAGCACTTAACTACTGTGCTTTTAAAAAAGCCAAAGTAGGGGCGCCTGGGTGGCTCAGTGGGTTAAAGCCTCTGCTTTCCGCTCAGGTCATGATCCCAGGGTCCTGGGATCGAGCCCCGCATCGGGCTCTCTGCTCAGCAGAGAGCCTGCTTCCCTCTCTCTCTCTGCCTGCCTTTCTGCCTCCTTGTGATCTCTGTCTGTCAAATAAATAAATAAAATCTTAAAAAAAAAAAAAGCCAAAGTATGCCGGAGTCAGGGCTGTGTGGTCATTGTAGCTCTTAAGTAAGTACAAGGCCTGGGGCTAGATGTGGTGAAGAATAAAAATTCTCTGTGGCTGGGTTATGGGCATTCAAGTGGCTTAAATGTCATAGAACACATGTGCAAAAATACACAGTACAGAGCAGTATTGGGAAAGGACAGTGGTGGTACAGAGTGCTAATGAGCAGGACACTATGCCCGGGTCTTTGGGATAGAGACCTCAGGGAGCCCCTCTGGAATGGCTTTGGAGCCAGACCTTGACTAATGGGTAGGTATCCTGTAAGAATAATCACAGGACATTCACACCTTGAAAAAATTAAGTGTTAGAGTAAGAGTTAGTATCAGAAAGTACTTTACAAAGTGAACTTTTGAGAATTAAATTATATCATCATCACAAAACAGTGAGACAGAATGTCTTGGGGCCCAAAAGAGTTCTCAACAGAAGAAGGTGGGCCATGTAGGAAATAGTATTTTATGTGGATCTTGGAAAAGAGAGAAGTACTTCCAGGAATTTGAACTTCTTGGTCATTAGACATGTGTCCTCTGCTGTAGGTGGAGTTTCTTCATTGAGGTGTACCACAGCTGGAGTGAAATACTCTTTCAGTTACTTTCTCCCCATTGTCCCTAGAGCATAACGATGAGGAGTATGGCCTCTGAATCATAGCAGGTCCATATTCCATTTAGAAGTGGCAGGAGGGAAGTTTAGAAACTTACTAGCTGAATTACTCTTCATGAGATAGGAAACTTGGTTTCTTCATTAGTATAATGGGACTAAAAATTACCTATCTGCCTGGGTAATTAAGAAAGTTCAGTAAGAGTTTTGGTCTGAAAAGTCTAACACAGAGCCTGGTACATGACACTCAACAAAGCTGTGAAATGTGATTTGTAATTTTATACTCACCAAGAAGCCTTAATCCCTAATTTCTAGATATCTTAATCATCTGAAACAGGATGCCCAGAACAGATGCTTAAGCATTCTAGTAACCAAATGAAATATCCCCCATTATACATTAAATTTCAGCATTTTCAAACGATGCTGATTAACATTAATTTTATTATCAGGAACCTAACATTTCTGGGAAACCTGGAAATGCTCTGAGACTACAGTAAGGTTCTGGACCCACTTGAAAAAAACCTACTGGTGTTTAACACCAACCAGTGAGGTTTCTTAGGAAGCAATGGTGGCTGACTTTCACCAAGCATTCAGTATAGGCCAAGCACTCTCCCAAGTGTGTTAGCTGCCATGTTGTCTGAGCCTCACAAATGACTTTTCGAGGTGGGTACATTAGTTCTCCACTTACAGATGAGAAAACAGAAGCTTGGAGATGTAGGCAGCTTGCCCTAAGGTTGCACACACCATTTGTTAGATGACAGCACCAGCATCCAAGCCTCAGTTAGCCGGGTTCTCAGCCTTTGTGCTGTGCTGCCCAGGAGTCAAAGGAGAGGGGAGCTGGTTTCAGATCCAATTCCATATCCTCCCAGAAAGATGAGCCTGAACAAGTTATTTTTGCCTCTCCAAGCCTGAGATTCTCCATCTGAAACACAGTGTGGGTACCTCCCATGTAGGGCTTGTTTGGAGGGTTAGGTATGAGATATGTGAAGTGCCTGTCACAGTTTCTGTTGCGTGATGGAGATTCAGCAAGAGAGAAATGTAATTGTTTGGGGCTCTCTGCCTCCCACTTGCTCCTTGGCATGTGACCTGTGTATCTCTCAGGTACGCTTCGTACTTTCAGATGCATGTCAGCATATAACTTGAATAAGGACGCCTGGGTGGCTCAGTGGGTTAAGCGTTTGCCTTCAGCTCAGGTCATGATCCCAGGGTCCTGGGATAGAGTCCCACAGCAGGCTCCCTGCTAGGCAAGGAGCCTGCTTCTCCCTCTCCCTATCCCTTCTCCTCCCTCTCCCCCAACCCCCATTGTGCGTGTGCACATGCGTGCAGTGCACACTCTCAAATAAATGAATAAAATGTTAAAAAAATAAAAAGAATATAACTTGATTGTTTAAAAGACAGCCAAGGCTGTTCCTAGTTTTAAGGACCGACTTTTTCCCCTGCATAGCCACATGAATATCTTTTCACTGCTGTGATCAAGAATACATACCATATGCCATTTTAACTGTTTTTCACTGTATGATGTGGTGGTATTATTGACACCAGTGCTGCTGTGTACCCACCACCACTGCATTTCCAAACCTTTTCCATCACCCTGAGCAAAAAACAACGCAGGAACTTCCTTTTATCTCCTGCCCTCTGCCCCTCCGTCTGTTTTCTGTCTCCATGAATTTTCCTGTTGTAGAAATTTTGTGCAAGTGAAATCATACTGTTTTCATCCTTTTGTGTCAGGCTAATTTCACTACGTATAATGCTGCCAAGGTTCTTCCATATTTTTTGCATGTATCAGAACTTCCTTCCTGAACTTCCAGAATTTCCCTTGTCTGAATATACTGCATTTTCTTTATCTACTCATCTGTTAGTGGACATTTGTGTAGTTTCCACCATATTAGCTTTATGCACTTTATTTGTTTACTTGGTTATTGATTTATTGAGGTATAGTTGACATAAAATGTTACATTAGTTTCATGTATACAATGTAATGGTCTACAGTTCTATACGTTATTGCTGGGCTGTAATTACCATCTGTCACCACAAGGTTATTACAGTATTATTCACTATATTCCGTATGCTGCACTTTTCATCCCTGTCAGTCATTTAAAATGAAAGTTTGCACCTCTTAATCAGCTGCACCATTTTCACCTCTACCCCCAACCCCTCCCTTCCAGCAACCAACAATTTGTTTTCCGTATTTATGATTCTGGTTTTTTGTCGTTGCTGATTGGTTGGTTGATTTTGTTTTTAGACTCCACGTGTAAGTCAAATCATATCATATTGATCTTTCTCTGTCTGACTCATTTTACTTAGCATGATACTCTGTCCACCCATGTTGTCCCTAATGGCAAGATTTCATTCTTTTTAGTGGCTGAATATTATTACGTTTATATATTACCACATGCTTTTTATCCATTTGTCAGTTAGTGGATTCTTAGGTTGTTTCCATACTTGGCTACTGTAAACAATGATATGATATTGGCAGTGTATTTATCTTCTCAAGTTAGTGTTTTTGTTTTCTTAGGTAAATACTTAGCAGTGGAATTACTAGATCATCTGCTATTACTGTTTTTAATTTTTTGAGGAGCCTCCAAACTGTTTTCCAGAGTGGCTGTACCAGTTTGCATTCCCACCAGCAGTGCACCAGGGCTCCCCTTTCCTCCACATTCTCGCTAACACTTGTTATTTCTTGTCTCTCTGATCCTAGACATTCTGACCCGCGGTGTGAAGTGATATCTCATTGTGGTTTTGATTTGCATTCCCCTGATGATGAGTGAGATTGAGCATCCTTTCATGCTTTGTTGGCCATCTGTGTGTTTTTTGTTTTTTGTTTTGTTTGTTTTTGGCAGAATGTCTAGTCGGGTACTCTGCCCATTTTTAAATCAGATCTTTTGGTGTTTTGGTCTTGAGTTGTGTAAGTTCTCTATTTGGATATTAGTATTTTGGATACTAATCCCTTATTGGGTATGGCATCTGCAGATATCCTCTCCCATTCTGTAGGTTGCCATGTTATTTAGTTGGTTTCCTTCACTTGCAAAAGCTTTTTATTTTAATGTAGACCCAACAGTTTATTTTGCTTTTGTTTCCCTTGTCTGCGGAGATATACCTAGAAAGGTGATGCTAAGGCCAGTGTCCAAGAGTACACTGGTGATGTTTTCTTCTAGGAGTTTTATGCTTTAAGGTCTCACATTGAAGTCTTTTTAATCTACTTAAAGTTTATTTTTGTGTATATTTGATATGAGAAAGTGGTGTAGTTTCTCTAACATGTGACTGTTCAGTTTTCCCTCCTGTTTATCGAAGAGGTTGCTTTCTCCCCACTGTATATTCTTGCCTCCTTTGTCATAATCAATTGACTATATCAGTCTGGGTTTATTTCTGGGCTCCCTATCCTGTTCTATTGATCTTTGTCTATTTTAGCCACATACATTTTATAAGTCATGTGAGCTTGGTTCTCTCGTGATAGTAATCTCAAAAACCCTTCAGTAAAATAATAACTTTTTAAATTAAAAATTATACTTTATTTAGAATTTATATTAGTGCTAAACCCGAGTTAATATAAATATGTGGTAAAAGGAAAATGATGCCATCCAAATTTAGATATTTTTATGTTTGCCAACCAGTACTTTTTTTTTTTTTTTAAAGATTTTATTTATTTGTTTGACGGAGAGAGACACAGCAAGATAGGGAACATAAGCACAGGGAGTGGGAGGGGGAAAAGGGAGAAGCAGGCTTCCTGCCAAGCAGGGAGTCTGATGTGGAGCTCGATCCCAGGACCCTGGGATCATGACCTAAGCTGAAGGCAGATGCTTAAATGACTGAGCCACCCAGGCGCCCCTGACAACCAGTACATTTAGGTCTGAATCAAATAAAATATTCCAGTTGCAAAATACATTAAAAACATATGATACAACCAGTGCAGAACTAGTGTTTTATTTTGTACTTCGTTTTCATGTTTTAAAAGAATTAGACTTCATTTAACATGTTTCTAAATACCAAATAAGCATTTCTATTAATTTGAAGAATTTAGAAAGTCACTAAAATTTTTCTCAGATTACTGAAATACTATGTTTGATTCAAACCCCAAATTATAATTGGCAAGCAGAAAATTTCAAGATCTTGCTGACACCATTTCCCTTAAAATGTAATATACTTTTGCATGATAAGAGGGGACAAAACATGTCTTATAAAAGGCTTAGAATCTATTTTCTCTATCTTTACTATGTTAGAAGGATCCTTAGAGCAGATTTAGATTTTCCAAGTCTAACCTAGTCTATAGAGTTAATCATGGCCCTCTTTTTTTTTTTTTTTAATTTTATAAAAGGAATTTACTCACATTTCTAAGGTACTTTCCAGGGTTTATTTTTAGGAAGTAAATGATGTAAAGAGAATAGAATATTACCATTTACTACCTGAATTTTCTTTTTTTTTTTTTTTTTTTTTGTCAGAGAGAGAGGGAGAGAGAGAGAGAGAGCGAGTGAGCACAGGCAGACAGAGTGGCAGGCAGAGGCAGAGGGAGAAGCAGGCTCCCTGCCGAGCAAGGAGCCCGATGTGGGACTCGATCCCAGGACGCTGGGATCATGACCTGAGCCGAAGGCAGCTGCTTAACCAACTGAGCCACCCAGGCGTCCCTACTACCTGAATTTTCTACATACCTTCTTTCCATTTATTTCTTTTAAAGATTTTATTTATTTGAGAGAGAGAGGGAGAGAATGAAAGAGAGAGTATGAGAGGAGAGAAGGTCAGAGGGAGAAGCAGATTCCCCATGGAGCTGGGAGCCTGATGGGGGACTTGATCCTGGGACTCCACGATCATGACCTGAGCTGAAGGCAGTTGCTTAACCAGCTGAGCCACCCAAGCGCCCATCTTTCCATTTATTTTTAAAATGTCTATAAATGTGTTTGTTTGCAAATATTGCTGCAGTTCAGCCAAAGGACTTTACACAACTTTCATTTGTCTGATAAGTGTCTGGTGATAACAAGAGTGGTTGATTTTACCAGATAGCCTGATTTAATGAGTAATTTCTTTCATTAAGGCCATGGTTCCATGGTACACAGTAAAATAACTTAGAGAACTTAAAAAAACACACAAGTAGCCTGTGCTGGACAGGCTCTCCAGGTAATAAACACACAGCCAGGGTTGAGCACTGTTGTATTTAAGCCAGAACCTGGTGATGTTGGGTGGGCTTGTGAGTGGGAAAGAAATAGAAGGAATGAGCATCAGTCATTTCCATCCTGTCCCTAATTACAGTAAGACAACCTGAGAGAAAAGGAAATCTAAAGATCACCGAGGATCCAGAGGTGAAGTAGCTTTTTTCTTTCTGTCTTTGTAGACATGGAAGGACTTGACTGAAACGTAAATGGTCCCACAGAAGATGCTCTGATGGATGACAGCGGAACTCCTACAGATAATCTGCAGATAGAGTCACAAGATGGGTGTCATCCTGGTGACGGCAGGGGAAGCATAGTGACACGCTTGCCTTCTGCATCGGATGAAAATGAAAATCAGCTGGATGGGGACAGGCACGAGCGTCTGAGCAGTGCTGCCTGTGCCATGGGCAGACCTGACGTGCTCGCCCAGGACAGTCTCAACAATAACGACAACTGCCCCCCCAGAAATGAGGTGGCTGCATGGGAGAGCTCGGAGCACGCTCCTGGGGAAAGCCCCAGGGATGGGCAGGCCCTCGTGGGAAAGGACAAAAAAGCACCTGGAAAAAGAAGCCCAAGAACCAAAAGAGGCCTGATGAAGAAGATACAGCAAGGTATTTTTAAAAATTATTTTGTATACTATTCTTTACCTAAAAATAAGCTGTCTTCTCGTCCCATATGCCATGCTGTCCTGCATCTTGCTTCACGTATCTTGATGTACTCTGGAGCCACTTCTCCAGCATGTGGAGATCCAGCCGTGTGGCATGTGACATGCATGACAGCTTTCCAGTGTCCCCTCATTTGGGTGTGCGTGATTTATGCAGCCGCTTCTCTATGGCGAATCCCAGTAATTTGCCAAAATAAACATGCTGAAATTGAAGTTGTCTGTACATGTTTTCACACAAGGTATTTTAAGTATATATAGTCTTCTTCCTTTATAAATCAGACCATTTTCTACTGTTATCAGCCCTAAAAATTTCCTTCTGTCATCACTGTGGCTTTGATCTCTCATCTGTGAGTTTTTGTGCTGATATAGTTGTTATTTTATTTTACTTTTTATTTGAGAAAGAGGAAGAGGGAGAGAGAGAATCTCAGGCAGACTCCACTCTCAGCATGGAGCCTGATACAGGGCTCGATCTCATAACTTTTTCTTTGTTTTGAGAGAGAGAGAGAGAGAGAGAGCGCATGAGGTGCTGGTACAGTTTTAAATTCTTTACAGTATCTTTCCAACTCAGTAAGTGAATAATAGATGTTAACATATATTGATACACATTTTATATCAGTGTTGAATAAGACATCTAGCTTTCATTGTCTTTATCACTTTGGTTACAAACTAATTCGGAGTATTTCTTCTTTCTTTTTCTTTTTCTTTTCCTTTTTTTGCAGAGTATTTCTCATTTGGTATATTGTTTGCCAGTTAAAGTTTGGAGCTATAGACTTTTTCCCCTGAATCATAGGGCACCCATGGGAAAAAGACTACCTCTGGTTATTTTCCATCAGGAACATGTGGGACTGGAGTATTCCAGCACATCCAAGGCCGGGACTCTGTAGTGTAACACCAGCTTACCTAGGCCAGCAGTCTCTGTGTGAAGCTTAAAAGAACGAAGGGGAGTGTCTCCTCATCTTCTGCTTCTTTGGCTCCTTAGAGATATAGTTGATCTCTCCATACCCTGTTTATTTATTTATTTATTTTAAATTTGGAGTTAAAATGGGACGCCTGGGTGGCTCAGTTGGTTAAGCGGCTGCCTTAGGCTCAGGTCATGATCCCAGTGTCCTGGGATCGAGTTCCACATCAGGCTCCTTGCTCGGCGGGGAGCCTGCTTCTCCCTCTGCCTCTGCCTGCCACTCTGTCTGCCTGTGCTCGCTCTCTCGCTCTCTCTCTGGCAAATAAATCAATAAAATCTTTAAAAAAATAAATAAATAAATTTGGAGTTAAAGATGAAAGTTTGTAGTTCATACAAATTTATCCTTCTTTATTCGATAAAGTGACTTGATAGCTTTTTAATGTAGTTCGTAATTAGGCTTTCCAGTTAACTAATCTTTTCATCTTTGCTTTTCCTTAGTTTGCTTAAAGAAAATAAAAATAAATTTTGAAAAGAGATATGAGAGCCTTTTCTCAAAAGATCTAAGATAAACAGATGATGTATGTAGTGCTATTTGTACATAAATTGATTTATCCAATGACTATAATTCAAGAGCAATTTGACTGTGCCTCTCTAATGTGTTCTTTTAATGTTTTGAGGAACTGACACCCAGTTGCATATGTATATGGGCAGTTGTAGCTCCTTTTATTCCTTCCTTCCATGGCCTTATTTCATTTTCCCTAGGTGTGATTATATTATTTAAAGTTTTTCTATATTTATTATCTAGTGAGAAGGTATGTGTAGAATTACTATCCCCTAATGCATTTGAAATATGTGATTTCTAAAACTTAGGGATAGCCTTTATATAGATTAGCTTCTCAATTTTATATCTTAAATAAAATGATATATCAAGTTTGAGAAAACTGAATTAGGAATTGCAAAACCCATGTTCAACTCTTACTTGTGGTTTTGGTAACTTGGTGAGACTTAACCATTCTGTACTTTAGTTTTCTAGACTGTATAAGGATGGTGATGTTCATCCAAATATGTCTATAAAATTCCTTTCTGAGGTATGAATTCCTTAGATTCCTGAACAGAGATGGTATGGTCTAAACTTGGTTAAAACTTGGTGATTCAGGGCGCCTGAGTGGCTCAGTGGGTTAAGCCTCTGCCTTCGGCTCAGGTCATGATCTTGGGGTCCTGGGATCGAGTCCCGCATCGGGCTCTCTGCTTGGCAGGGAGCCTGCTTCCTCCTCTCTCTCTGCCTGCCTCTCTGCCTACTTGTGATTTCTCTCTGTCAAATAAATAAATAAATAAATAAATAAATAAATAAAAAACAAACTTGGTGATTCACCTCTGCATCTGTATAGTTGTTTTTTTTTATTTGTAAGAGGTACATTTTTATTTGTATTTCGAGTTTTATTGTTAAATTAAAAGAAGGAAAGTGTGGGTGGGCAGAAGAATTTTAAGCTAGGTAGAAGGTTTCCCAGGAGAGCAGAATTACTTCTTTCTGGACCTGGAAGGACTTGGAATGGGAAGCTTTAGGATGGCCTGGGAGCTCTTCGCACTGTACCCTGAGAGATGGCTAAAGCCTGTCCTCAGTACACACCCCATCACCAGGTCTGAGTGATCGAATCTCCCTGAGATCACTCTGGCTAGTCTATTTCTCTCCATCTCCACTGCCATAGTTCAATGTCATCATCTTTAGCTGGAGGAAAGCTGCCTAAAGATGTCTCTATCTTGCCGCTCCCAAATCCATTCCCTGTGTCCAAACAAACAGCACAGAGTGTCCGTGCATAGGTGTCTAGACATGGGCGTGGTAGCTCTTTCGTTACTGTGAAATTCTAAGATCCTAAGTAAATGAAGTTCCAAAATTTTATAGGTAGGTACTTTTCTAATAATGGAATAGCTTTTCAAATGTGAAATGATATATAAAGTGATACTCAATTCCAGCCCAGAAATAAGTTTTTTATAGATAGGTGCTCTCTCAACACTTTTTAAAAATATATATTAAGGTGAATTTTTTTTGAAGATTTTATTTATTTATTTGACAGAGAGAGATCACGAGTAGGCAGAAAGAGAGGGGGAAGCAGGCTCCCCGCTGAGCAGGGAGCCCGAAGCAGGGCTCGATCCCAGGACCCTGAGACCATGACCCGAGTTGAAGGCAGAGGCTCAACCCGCTGAACCACCCGGATGAATTTATTTACTCTTATACCTCTTTATCTAGTTTAATTTGTAATAATTTTTTGTATATCCAAAAGCTAGTGCTAGAAAAAGAAGTAGAGGAATAGTATTAGGAGACCTGTCATTATTTACAGGCTTTCTGGAGGCAGCACTTCTCTAAACCTGCTAAAACCTTGAACTCAGCCTCAGAAAAGTCCAGTTGTCATTATTATGAGACTTTGTTTCCTGTAGAGAGTTGAATCCCTGTAATATAGTCAGCTAAGCAGGGTTTCAAGCTGCATTACATCAGGTTTTCACTATAGTTGAATCTATCATAGCTTTAAGTAAATATCCTAAAAAGGAATGAAAATTAGCCTATATATTTTTAATATCTTGGGCTCCTGGATGGCTCAGTCAGTTAAGCATCTGACACTTGATTTTGGCTCAGGTCATGATCTCAGGGTCATGAGATCGAGCCCTGTGTCGGGCTCCCCATTGGGTGTGGAGTGGGCTGGAGATTCTCTCTCACCCACTCCCTTGGCCCTTCCTCTCCCCCCCCAATTTTTTAAAGAGCTTTATTGAGATATTCACATACCATATACTTCACCTACTAAATATGTACAATTCACTGATTTTTAGTACATTCCCAGAGCTGTATAATCATTACCACAGTCAGTTTTAGAACGTTTTCATCATTCATCATACAAAGAAACCCATACATATTAGCGGTCACACCCCATTTTCCACTGAGCCATGCCAGCCCTAGGCAACCACTAATCTACTTTCTTTCTTTATAGATTTGTCTCTTCAGGATATTTCACATAAATGGAATCATACAATATATGGTCTCTTACGACTGACTCCTTTCACTTAGTGTAATGTTTTTAAAATTCATCCATGTTGTACCCGCACATATCAGTACATTTTTCTTTTTATTGTCTGTTAACACAACACTGCAATAATTATACCACATTTCATTTATCTGTTTGTCCACTAATGGGCATTTGGACTGTTTCTACTTTTTGACTATATGAATAGTGTTCCTCTGATAGCATACGGGTTTTCATATGGACATAGATTTTCCCTTTTTTGGTTATGCATGCATAGAATTGGTGCATCATAGTCGATACTTCCTTCAACTTCTGAGGACCTGCTAAACTACCTTCCAAAGTGGCTATACCAGCAATATATGGGGGTATAATTTTTCCACATCTTTGCCAACCCTTGTTAATATCTGATCCTTTGATTTTAGCTACAGGGTTTTGTTTTGTTTTTTAAGATTTTATGTATTTATTTGACAGAGATCACAAGTAGGCAGAGAGTCAGGCAGAGAGAGAGAGGGAAGCATGCTCTCCGCTCAGCAGGGATACTGAGGCAGATGCGGGGCTTGATCCCAGGACCCTGAGATCATGACCTGAGCTGAAGGCAGCGGCTTAATCCACTGAGCCACCCAGGCGCCCCTAGCTACAGTTTCTTTTATTCAGTAACTTACATGCCCTGAAATTCACCTTCATGAAGTGTACAACCTTCTGGTTCTAGTATATTCACATCATTATACAGCCATCACTAGTATCTAATTCTAGAACATTTTATCCTCCTCTACAGAAATCTTGTATCGGTTAGCAGTCTCTCCCCGTTTCCATGTCTCCCCTACCCCCACACCCCCAGCCCCTGGCAACCATTAACCCATACATTTTGTGTGGCTGTAAAAGGCAAGTTCAGATTAAGTGTTTGATGGTTGCCATAGAACATACTTTATTTACTCAGTCACCCCGTATCTAAGCATTTAACAAAACAGTTCAACAAATGGCAGGAAGCCAGAGATAGGCAGCACATGGATATTGAGAAAGGAAGAACTTGCAGATTGACTTGCTGCTCATGCCCTGACTTGTTCCACTGGCGGCCTCCAGCTCGGCGGGGACAGGGAGGGCGTGAAAGCTAGAGCAAAACAAATCTTGGAAACGCATCTGTGGTTGGAGTCAGGCTTGCACAGTGAAAAGAGCAAAGACTTTGGCTCTGCCTATTCCTGGCCATGTGACCTTAGGAAAGTAACTCATTTCCCTGAGCCTGTTCCTTTATCTGTAGGACGGCTGATCCTATGCCACTTCTGCAAGATTGTCCTTAGAATGAGTGATCCTGTAGATAAAGCACTTTACCAAGTACCCTGCCAAAGACAGGTGCTTCTAAATGGTACCCGAGTACCGAGTGTGTCCCGGGATGATTTCTGAGTGGCGTGACCAGGAGCAACATTCGACGAAATTAAGAAACTGGTTTAGTTTAAGTCCTTCTCACCAATTTTGTCAGTATCTTTCTTATCTCTTGAGATCTTTTTAATACTCTCTTTTCAGGCTTACCTGTCCCTGCCCTTGGTCCCCTAAGGTATATTCTGAAAAACCTATTTCCAGTGTCTCCCTAGCTTAATGTTAGGTGTCATGCCCCTGCTGGCAGCTTAACTGACGTCCGAAGTAATAACTGCTAACCATAAAAGTAACTGATAATGCAAAGGCCAGGTCTGAATTTTACCCATCTGGCTCCAACCGTAGTAGAACCTCTAGAGTTGGCCCCCAAACCTGAATGCCTAGTGGAGGCAGCTGAGTGATGTCTATGTGCTGTAGTTGAGCCAGGAGTGAGATTCTGGGACTGATGAGGACTTTGATATAATAGGACCGTGCATACCTACCTAAGAGAATCCGAATGAAAAACTGGAAAAACATGGCCAAACCCATCTAAGATCGATAGATTCTGGTATTGATATTTGGGGATTGTAACCCATTTTGTTCATTAGGTAGGTAAGTGAGCAATTTAACTCTCTTACAGACTATGCAGTAAACTTTGAAGATTCCGAAGTCCTGGTTTTGTTTTGTTTTTTTTAAAGATTTTATTTATTTATTTATTTGACAGACAGAGATCACAGGTAGGCAGAGAGACAGGCAGAGAGAGGAGGAAGCAGGCTCCCTGCTGAGCAGGGACTCCATCCCAGCATCCTGGGATCATGACCCGAGCCGAAGGCAGAGCCTTAACCCACTGAGCCACCCAGGCGCCCTTGAAGTCCTGGTTTACCTAATCTCCACTCCAGCCCCTTTAAACTAAAATTTCTTTGAAAAGTGACCTGCAGAAACAGTAACCTCTCTTTGAATCTTCCCTCAGTGAGAGATTGATCAAAGAAGACAGATCATATTTCCTCTGAAAGGTAGCTGTTTCCTAGGTAACAGTAGAATAAAAGTGTTCCTGATTTACATAGAGTCAAATAATTGTAGACTCAGAAGGGACTTTAAGATTCCTAGCCAAAATTCCCTTTATTTAAAAAAAAAAGCCCCAATATTAAAATTGTATTAGTTTTCTATTGCTGCCATAACAAATTGCCACAACCTTGGTGGCTGAAAACTGACACAAGTTTATTACTGTACAGTTTGGTAGGTCAGGAGTCTGACACAGGGTCTCAAGGTGTCAGCGTTCTTTTCCTGAGGTTCCAGAGAAAATTCAGCTTCCTTGCCTTTCCAGCTTCTAGAGGCCACATTTTTCAGCTTGTGGTTGCCCTTCCTACATTATCAAAGCCAACAATTTCCAGCCAAGTCCCTCCACGAGTAAAGACCTTTGTGATTACACTGGGCCCACCCAGATAGTTTAGGATAATCTGCCTTTTTTAAGGTCAGCTCAATACCTAACAACCTTAATCTCATCTGCAGCCCAATTCCCCTTTGTGAGTAATGTAACGTATTTATGGGGATTAGAACATGGATTCTATTCACCACAGAAACATTTTTTTAAAGAGATTTTATTTACTTATTTGACAGAAAGAGACACACAGAAAGAGGGAACACAAGCAGGGGGAGTGAGAGAGGGAGAAGCAGGCTTCCCGACGAGCAGGGAACCAGATGCGGGGCTCAATTCCTGGACCCTGGATCATGACCTGAGCCGAAGGCAGATGCTTAAAGACTGAGCCACCCAGGCGCCCAAAAACCATTTTTTAAAACTACTTATTTTTATTTGTTTAAGAGAGTGAGTGAGCATCCCTGGGTGCTGGGGTTGGGTAGAGAGAGGAGGAGAAGCAGACTCCCCTGGGCAGGGAGAAGACATGGGGCTTGATCCCAGGACCTGATCTTGATCCTTGATCAAGGGTCCTTGATTCCAGGACCAGGACCTGAGCAGAAACCAAGAGTTGGAGACTTACCTGACTGAGCCACCCAGGTACCCCTGCCACAAAAATATCTCAAGATAAACTAGAGGATGAATTTACATCACAGAAGAATTCTTCCCCTCATAAATATTTTTTACATTATTTTGTGTAACCATACAGGGTTGCTTAGTCAGCAGACATTTACTGAGCACTGTGTGTATGCCAGGCGCTGTAACACCGTTGGTGAACCTGCCTTTGAGTTTTGGGCTCGACTATGGAGCCAAGTGACTAACACGTTCAGTCTTAGCAGGATGGGAGGCATGGGTGGTACTAAGTAAGCACATCGCTGTGGAGATGGTGTTCTAGAAGCACTGTGGGAGCCTTCCTGGAGTTGCTGATGAGACCGGACATCGAAACTGAGACAGGGTTAAATACGTGCCAGCTACGGGAAGGAGATGGGGAGAGAGAGCAAAGGAAGGACGTTAGAGGTGGCACAGCACAGACTGAAGCCCAGAGGATTCTGAGAAGGACGCATCCCACGTTTCAGCAACTATTGATATTTAGTTTGTCTGGAGTAGACTAGAAGGGAAGAATGAATCTAGGGGAATAATAGAAAGTACAATAGTGGAGACATTGAAGCTTGAAAGAACAAGGCCCAGGTTATAAAGGATTATTGTTTGTAATAACCAGTTCAGGCCTTCCCGGCAAGTTTGAACAGCAGCGATGTGCTAGGACTTGCAGTTTTTAGAAAGATCGCTCACCTGGCAGTGTGGAGAATGGGTTAGAGTAGTGCAAGATTAGAGACGGTGCAGCTGGTTGGGGCTTTTGTAATAATCTAGGTGGGGGCACTGCTGGTGCTCCATCCTGAGGGATTAGCTGTGGGGCTGGAGAGAAGTGGACTCAGAGTTATTAAGGGGGTGGGATTGACTGGACCGGGTCATAGATCAGGTGTGAGAAGAGTCCAGGATTAGCCCCAGTTGTGTGGTTTAGGCACCAGATGTACGGTGATGCCGCTGACAGAGGGTGGGAGTATACAGAGACAAGGAGCACGTCTGGGGAGAAGAGGGCAGAAGACAGTGTGGCAGTTTGGGGTAAGGTGTTTAGGGTCCCTTAGACATCCAAGTGGACATGTTGAACAGGGAGTTGGTCTAGATCTTGGGACCGTGAACTTGGCTAACAATGTTGCTTTCAGAAAGTCAGAAAGGATCTTGAAAATGGCCTACTCTAACCCCTTTTTATTTTTTTAATTTATTTTTATTTTTTATTTTATTGATTGGTGTTTACTTACCAGATCACTGGTTTATCATAAAAGGATGTGACTCAGGAACAGCCAGAGGAAAGGGATGCATAAGGCAAGGTCTGGGGAAAGAATGGGGGGAGCTTTCCACTCCCTCTCCAGGCGCACCACTCTCCCATGTCCCAGCATGTTCACCAACCCAGGAGCTACACCCCTTAATTTTTATAAATGAGGAGATTCAACCTATGAAGTCCCTTGTCTGCCTCTGCAGGAGAGGGGGGGAGAAGGAGGATGTGAACCCAGGGGCTGCTGATGAGCCAGATGTGTTTCCTCTCTACCAGAGTTGCCCTTGTCTGCTCAACAGTGAGCTTCTCTCAGTAGAATTAATAATAATGATGGTATTTCACCAACTTATTATCTTTCTGCTATGTGACTATTTCCCAGCAGTAAAAATACAGCAATGACAAGACGATCTTGCTCTAACCCTCATGGATTCCTCCTAGAGTTTAGTGGCAAAGCAGGTGTTAAGTTAAATAATACAAGTTGTCACAGGGTGTATGGTGTGTGGAATGGAGAGAGCAGTTTGGAGGATGGTGGGCACAGCTTCAAGTTAGGTCTCGGTATTCTAACCAGTAATGAAACAGGCGGAGGTGCCTGGGTGGCTCAGTCGTTAACCATCTGCCTTCCGCTCAGGTCATGATCCCAGGGTCCTGGGATCAAGCCCCGTATTGGGCTCCCTGCTCAGCGGGGAATCTGCTTCTCCCTCTCCCACTCCCCCTGCTTGTGTTCCCTTTCTCATTGTCACTGTCTCTGTCTCTGTCAAGTAAATAAATAAAATCTAAAAAAAAAAAAAAGAAAGAAAGAGTGGAAAGCTTTTGCAGACAACTCAGGCAGGGGTTGATAGTTTGGGGGAACAAGTCACCTACTTCTATTTTTTTTTTAAGAGTTTATTCTTTATTTTTGAAATAGAGAACACAAGTAGGCAGAGCGGCATGCAGAGGGAGAGGGAGAAGCAGTCTCCCTGCTGAGCAGAGAGTCCAGTGTGGAACTTAATCCTGGGACCCTGGGATCATGACCTGAGCTGAAGGCGGACACTTAACCGACTGAGCCACCCGTGTCACCTACTTCTAAAGATGATCCTAACCTGATAGCTAGAACTGTAGAAATGTGTGCTCTGCCATCCTCTAGCTCTTCCAACAGACGGTGCCATTTCCAGGAGCATTGGGAATGGTGTTTGTTGCAACTGAAAACATAGGAAGGGACCGCGGAATATAATAAGCAGAAAGTTGAAGAATTTTGCGTAGTCTGTGTGTTATCTGTTGCTGCATAACAAATTCTCATAAAATGTAGCAGCTAAAAACAACTAATAATTATTATTCCATGGCTTCTGTGGGTCAGGAAGCTGGTTGTGGCTTAGCTGGATGCCTCTGGCTTAAGTCTCTCATGAGATTTCGGTAAAGCTACTGGCCAGGCCTGCAGACATGTCAAGGCTTGGACTTGGGCTGGAGAATGTGCTTTCAGGCTCACTCAGATGGTATGTAGCTGGCCTTCATCCCTCCCTGTGTGGCTTACTTCCCAGTACCTCACCGCCTGCCTTAGACCATAACAGCTGGCTTCCCCCAGGGGAGCAGTCCAAGACAGAGCACCCCAGTTAGAAGCCACATTTTAAGTAAAGTCTATACCCAGTATGGGCCCTGAACTCACAACCCTGAGATCAGGAGCCCTATGCACGTTCCACTGACTGAGCCAGCCAGATCATCTCAGAAGCCACTCTTCTACAATATAATTTAAAAAGTGACATTCTGGTGCAGCTGGGTGGCTCAGTCGGTTAAATGTCCAACTCTTAGTTTTGGCTCAGGTCATGATCTTGGGGTTGTGAGGTCAAGCCCCACTTCCAGCTCCCCTCTTACCCCGGCGTCTGCTTGAGGATACGCTCTCTCTGCCAGTCAGACAACTTTCTCCTTCTTATCTAGTTATTTTTTGTGACTTCAGTCATGCCCTTATAGCTGTCTAGAAAGAAGGTGAAAAAGAAGGGGATTCCATCAGTCCAGCCTTTCACATTCTGTACAGAAACTAGTATTCTTCATCAAGTGTCTATAATGTGATATTTTTATATAAAGATAAATTGAGAAATTTGCACATCCAAAATGTATGTGCTTCTGTGCAGTTACACATATATATTGATACATATGTAATGAAGACTTTTGTCTTTATTTTTCTAAGAATATTTTGTTACTGATTTCACAGAACTCCGCTTAATGGAAGCATAAATTCAGGTAGGATGTTTAGGGACTTGGCTTCTCAGTTTTCTACTGAAAGTCAGACTTTCCAAAGGTAAATAATTTTCTGTGTAGTCTCCTTTTGTTTTGGGGTGTTTTTTTTTTCACTCCTCAGCCGTTGTTTGCTCATAATCCCTACAAAGAGTAGATGTCTTCTTACCTTTATTTATTTAAAATAATACTTTCTAAACACCATTCAGAGTCAACACTGTACTTAATTAAAAGGGCTTTTTTCTCATTGTTTTGTTGTACTTTTAACAAAGTTGTTACATCCATCTGGCTCTCCCAATTTTGAAAAAAGCACACAAGTTGGCATTTGAAAAATATAGTCATCAGATGAAAAGCAGGTAGAGGGTATAGCCATACAATAGAATATTATTTGGCAAAAAAAGAATAAAGTGCTGGGGCGCCTGGGTGGCTGGGTTGGTTAAGCGTCGGATTCTTGATTTCAGCTCCTGTCATGATCTCAGGGTCCTGAGATCAAGCCCCACGTCCGGCTCTGCGCCGGGCATGGAATCTGCTTAGGATTCTCTCTCTCCCTTTCCCTCTGCCCTTTTCCCCTCCTCCCGCATGCACACTCTTTCTCTAAAAAAAAAAAAAGAATAAAGTAGTAACATGTAATACAACATGAAAACCTTATGCTAAGTGAAAGAAGCCAGTCACAAAAGACTACATGTTATAAGATTCCATTGAATATGAAATGTCCAGAATATGCAATTACATAGAGACAGGGCTGGGGACGTTGGGGGAAATAAAGAGCCTGGGTGCTAAGCAGGACAGGTTTTCTTTTTTGGGTAATGAAAACTTTGTAAAATTGATTGATTGTGGGGTTGGTTACACAACACTGAGTCTACTAAAGCCATTGAACTGTATGGTCACTGAAAGTGGGTGAATTGTATTTTATGTGAACTATAGCTCAGTGACACAGTTTTTAAAACAATAGTGGTCATTTGTTTGGTGATGTGAAGATACAGTTGGGATTTAGTCATTTGTCTCTGCAAAATTTAAAGATTACTGGCATAACAGAATGTGATATAACATGATTTTCTTTTGTAAACTGCAATGAATTCAGCACGTTTCTCTCTGTTTTTCTTTTGACTCTTGAAGGTTCTGAGTTGCCTCTTGGTTTTCTAAATTTTTCTTTCTCATATAATTCCACTAATGCAAAGAGAATCTCTGATGTCAGTAGCTTTTAGAGAATTACGGAATATTAAGGGGGGAAGGAGGCTTAAAGGAAAATTTAACAACCTGGTTTCCTTTGGGTATTTAGGTTGTCCCTCTTCTTCCGCAAATAGGCACTATTTTTAAGCTTTGAATTTACGTGTATACCTTTACATTTGTTAGAGAAATAAAGTATGTGTAACTTCAGTTTACAAGAAGATTGTGTTTCTTAGAGGCCACATCAAATTTGATAGTTTTACTTATCCTAGAGAACCAAGGAATATTTTATATTTGGCAGCTGGTGAATTTATTTATTTATTTATTTTTAAAATCTTTTTTTTTTTAAGATTTTATGTATTTATTTGACAGAGAGAGACAGTGAGAGAGGAAATACAAACGGGGGAAGCGGGAGGGGGAGAAGCAGGCATCTGGTGAATTTAATGTACTTGGAATGAACTGAAAAATATGGTAAAATTTGGCCATTTCGAGATTAGCAGTGCACTTCTAAAGGAAAAACAATATATTAATTGCATTTAAAATTTGGTGGTGCTTAAAAACAACAACAACAACAACAAAAAGACTTCGGTGCTTGTCTATAGACCTGGATGAAAAGTCTGAAAATTAGCATAATTAAATGTATGCTTAGGGGAATCTCTTCATATTTTTAGTTTTTAATAAAATGAGTTAAAGTATAAAATGTCTAAGCAGACTTCTAAGAGGAAAATTGGGAATCCAATCCAGCTAGTTGACATATTACACATAATTTAGAGTCTAAATCCCAGCAGTATTTATGTATGCTAATTGTGCCTTGGATATGAATTGAAAACAGCCTGGAGCAAATTCTAGAAAGTGGTGGAACTTGAGGGAACAGTTGTGATAGGAAGGGTGCAACTTCTGTGCTCATGGCATCACCGGCTTTTACAAGAGTCAGTGGACATGGAGATTGGCCTTTCACAGCCCATGGGAGCACGCTGGGCATGAGTCTGTTACAGTCCACTTGAGTTTCCTGAAATGCTTCTTCAGATCCGTTGTACATTTGTAAAAATCTAAATATTGAGGGGTGCCTGGATGGCTCAGTTGTTAGGCATCTGCCTTTGACTCAGGTCATGACCCCAGGGCCCTGGGATCATGTCCCCCATCAGGCTCCCTGCTCAGGGAAGCCTGCTTCTCTCTCTCCCACTCCCCCTGCTTATATCCCCTTGCTGTCTCTCTGTGTCAGATAAATAAATAAAATCTTTTTAAAAATCTAAATATTGAGTTCAGGATACTCTGACAGTTTGTATCCTAAGTAACTCAGCCTATTCTATGAAAGGAGAGAAGAAATCATGGTCTTTGCTCAAGCCTGTCTGGCTGGAGGCAGCAGTGCATGAATATGGAGTTGGGCTTGTTAATCTAGACCTCAGGAAGGGCTCTTTAAAATTTCTGATGAGTAATTAGTGCTCTGCTTCTTTACGAGCTCAGCGAGGCACAAAGCTGTAAAAGGAGCTGCTCCTTCCACTCAGCAGGCCCGTCCTTCCTGGCATCTACCTGAGAGGGAAGTGAGAATGTTCTTTTGAAGGTTACATGGTACTGACCTTTGGAGTCTGCGATGGCACAGGGCCACTGAAGCCTGGAGAACGGTGACTTAGCAAATGCGAGGAGTGCGCCTTCAGCCTTGGTGGTGTTCTGCCCCTTCCAGCACTCCCGAAACATTAAGTGATTTTCAAGATGCTGCCTAAAATAAAGTCCCGCAGCCCCATCCCTGTATTGACGCTGTAGTCACAGGTGACTGGCAGGCCAGACAGTCAGTCAAGAGACCAGCGCTGCCACTTTCTAGGCCCTGGGTGACTGTCGTGTGTTACTGGATGTCATCCTTAGTCGTGCATTGAGGAGGAGTCGGGTCGTGTCCCTTAGGTCCCCGGGGCAGCTTGATGGCGGCCCCAGCTCCCAGCCACAGCCCTGCGCAAAGGCAGAGGAATGTGCTGGGTGGGGCGGTGGTAATTGTGCCTGCATTACATAAGGTGTCCCTTTGACCCCAGGTCAGGTTGCAGGGAAGTTGGCTCGTTTTCAGATTTATCTCACTCAGAACGCTCGGGCCTAGCTTGAGGAAAAGGAAGGAATACTTCCCTTTTACCACTTAAATGTGCTTAGCCAGTGATCAGAGATATTTAAATATGAGCGCCCTCCTCTCCACTTTTATGGCTTTCACCAGAACCTTGCAGCAGGGAAATGTGGGAGGAGAAAAGAGCAAAGCACAGAGAGTCTGCCATCAGAGCTACATAAACCATTATCAAAGATGATTTCTTTTTTAGAGACTGATTGATTGATGGATTGGTTTTAGAGAGACAGTGTGTATGAGCTGTGGGGAGGGGCAGAAGGAGAGGGAGAGAAACAGACTCCGGGCTGAGGGGGGAACCTGACCTGGGGGCTCCATCTCATGACCCTGAGATCATCACCAGAGCTGAAAACCAAGAGTCCCTCGATCAATCGACTGAGCCACCCAGGCACCCCCTAAATATTACTTCTGAGCCATCTTCCAAAATTTTGGCCAAGGTATGCATCAGCATAAACAAGTCAAGTGGTTTGAGGAATTCAGTTATGTAATGGCTTCAAGAATCATAACGTGAAATCACATAAATGAAGGCTTTTTTTCCCTTTTATTATTTTAATATTACAGTAAAACATGTATAACATAAATTTGCTATTTTAAGTATACAGCTCAGGGCCATTAATTACATTCATAATGTTGTGTAACCATCACCACTGTTTCCAAAATTTTTATCACTCCAAGCAGAGACTGTAAGCATTAAGGAGTGTCCCTGCGTCCTTCCTCCCTCAGCCCCTCGTAAGCTCAGTTCTGCTTTCTGTCTGTATGAATTTTCCTGTTGTAGATAATTCATCTCAGTGGAGTCATATAATCATTTGCTTTTTTGTGACTGGCTTCTTTCACTTAGCATAATATTTTCAAGCTCACCCATGTTGCAGCATGTATATACCACGTTTTGCATATCCGTTCATCTAGGATGAATATCCCTTCAACTTCTGGCTGATGTGAATAATGCTGCTGGGCGCCTGGGTGACTCAGTCAGCGGAGTGTCCGACTCTTGATTTCAGCTCAGGTCATGATCTTGCCCTGCACTCAGCAAGGAGTCTGCTTGTCCCTCTCCCTCTTTTTTCCCACCCCCCACTTGTTCGCTCACTCTAGCTCTAAAACAAACAAACAAATAAATAAATAATCTTTTTAGAAATGTGAATAGGGGCGCCTGGGTGGCTCAGTGGGTTAAGCCTCTGCCTTCAGCTCAGGTCATGATCCCAGGGTCCTGGGATTGAGCCCCACATCAGGCTCTATGCTCTGCAGGGAGCCTGCTTCCTCCTCTCTCTCTGTACCTGCCTCTCTGCCTACTTGTGATCTCTGTCTGTCAAATAAATAAATAAAATCTTTAAAAAAATAAAAATAAATAAAAATGTGAATAATGCTGCTGTGAACATTGGCATACATATATCTGTTCAAGTGCCTGTATACCTAGAAATATGCCTATTTTAGGTATATACATAGAAATGGAACCGCTGGATCATATGGTAATTCACATTTAATGTTTTGATGAATTGCCGAACTGTCCCCCACAGCTGCACCATTGTACATTCCTATCAGGGATGCACGGTGGCGGGGGGTGGGGGGTGCGGGTCCAGATTCTCCACATCATCGCTTACTGTCCATTTGCCTGATGATTGCCATTGTCCTGTGTCCATCTCAGCCTATTGACAGCGACGCTGTGGGCTGGAAATGCCAGGGCCACTTACCTGAGCCTGTATTACTTGAGGCGACCCCCACAGACATTTCCCTGACCAGAGCCAATGTTGTGGCTGGACAGGCCCTTGTGGTTCTTATTATGATTACAAGACACACCTCAGTAACAACCATAAGTGAACTTGGAAAAAACAAGGTTTATAATTTACAAGTTCTAGAGGGTACATTGCATGCCCAAGGCCACGCAGCAAGATCACCTGTAAGAAAAAGAGGAGAGTGGACTGGGGTTCTGTCTTTATTGGGTCGAGGGTGGAGCGCCTCGGACTTTGTGGGTGAATTTAAAACAGAAAAGCAGAAAATAAAGCACAGAAAGGGAGAAGGGGTTGGTCAAATGGTAAGTTATCTAGTTCAGCCAGGGCTTTTTATGAAAAGGGGAACCACATGGGTGGGGTGGCCTGGCCCTTCATCTAGTTGTGTCGCTGGTAGCATATTTATTCTAGACCAGCACTTACATTATAGTCAAAAAACAAATGGTCAGGCTCACACTATAGCCATAATAATGGGTATAAACTGGTATCTCATTGTAGATTTGATGTGTATTTCCCTAATGGCTGGTGATGTTCAGCATCTTTTCAGGTGCTTATTGGCCATTTTAATATCTTCTTTAGTGATAATGTCAGTTCAGGTCCTTTGCTCATTTTTGAATTGGGTTGTTTCATTATTGTTCAGTTATAGGAGTTCTTTATGTATTCTAGATATTAATCCCTTATCAGATTTATGATTTGAAGATATTTTCTTCCATTCTGTGGATTATCTTTTCACTTACATCATAGTGTCCTATGATGCAGAATATTTTTAATTTAGATAAAGTCCAACTTAACTAGTTTTTTTCTTTTATTTGCTATGTTTTTCATGCTGTTTCCAAGAAATCATTGGCAAATCCAATGTGAAGAAGATAACTCCCCATTGTTTTCTTCTAAGAGTTTTATTGTTTTAGCTCTTTGATCCTTTTTTTTTTTTTTTTTTTGAGAGAGAGAGCACACAAGTGTGAGTGGGGAGAGGGGCAGAAAGAGAGAGAATATTAAACAGGCTCCATGATCAGTTTGGAGCCTGTGGATGCAAGGCTCAATCTCACAACCCTGAGATCATGATCTGAGCCGAAATCAACTTGGTTCCTTAACCAACTGAGCCACTCAGGTACCCTGTCTTTGATCCATTTTGAGTTCCTTTTGTACATGAAGGGTCAACTTCATTCTTTTACATGAAGATATCCAGTTACCCCAACACTGTTTGTTGAAAACAATGTCTAGGGACACCTGGGTGGCTGGGTCCGTTAAGTGTCTGCCTTCAGCTCAGGTCATGATCCCAAGGTACTGGGATCGGGTCCTGCATGGGGCTTCTTGCTCAGTGGGAAGCCTGCTTCTCCCTCTGCTTTGCTCCTCTTGCTTGTGCTCTCTCTGACAAATAAATAAAACATTTTTAAAAAATAAAAGAACTGTCCTTTTCACCTTGAATGGCCATAGCATCCTGGTCAAAAATGAATTAACTGTGGATATGAGCATTTATTCTTGGGTTTTCAATTCTATACCATTGGTCAGTGTGTAATAAGTCTATCCTTATGCCAGTACCACAGTGTGTTTTTATTGTAACTTTAAGTTTTGAAATCTGGAAGTATGAGTCCTTGAATTTTGTTCTTTTTCAAAATGCTTTTGGCTATTCTGGGTCCCTTGAAATTTCATATGAATTTTAGGATTGGGTTCTTCTATTTTAGCAGAAAACACTATTGGGATTTTGATTGGGATTGCACTGAATCTGCGGATTGTTTGGGTGGAATTGTCATCTTAACAACATTAAGTCTTACAATCCATGAACAGGGAGTGTCTCTCCATTATTTTTATCTTCTTTAATTTATTTCAGTGTTGTTTTGTATTTCTCAGTATACAAGTCTCGCTTCCCCATGGCTAAATTTATTCCTAGGTATTTTATTCTTCTTGATGCTGTTGCAAATGGAATTATTTTCTTAATTTCCTCTTCCAGTTGTTCATTGCTAGTGTATAAAAATACAACGATTTTTGCATATTGGTTTTTTATGCTGCAACTTTGTTGAATTGATTTATTAGATCTAAAAATTCTTTATCTGCAGATTTTTGAGGGTTTTCTAGATGTGAGATCATGTCATTTGCAGAGATAGTTTTACTTCTTCCTTTACACCTTGGATGCCTTTTATTCCTTTTTGTTCCTCAATTACTCTGGCGAAAACTTACAATATTACGTTGAGTAGATGTGGCAAAGGTGGTCATCCATGTCTTATTCCTGATCTTAGGGGAAAAACCCCCAGTCTTTCACTTGAATATGATGTTTGTTGTGGGTTTTTCCTATATAGCCTTTATTTTATTGAGGAATTTCATCTACAATTTCTTTTTATTTTTTTCTTAAGATGATGATGATGATGATGGTGATTTTTACTTGGCAGAGACAGAGACAGTGAGAGAGGGAACACAAGCAGGGAGAATGGGAGAGGGAGAAGCAGACTCCCTGCCGAGCAGGGAGCCTGATGTGGGGCTCCATCCCAGGACCCTAGGATCACGACCCGAGCTGAAGGCAGACGCTTAACTGACTGAGACACCCAGGTGCCCCTTCATCTACAATTTCTAATACCCACTTTATAATGCTGCTGTGAGAATCAAGTGTATATGGGCTTATAGTATACTCCATGAGAGGCACTAACATTTGGTCAACTTTTTTCCCAGAAGTATTTGAGTACCTGCTCTGCATCAGCCCTGTGCTCAGGGCTGAAGTCACAGCGCTGTAGTGTACGCCTGCCCCACGTGCACCTGCCCCACGTGCACCTGCCTCACGTGCACCTGCTCTCCAAAAGCTGACAGCGCGGGCAGAGGGAGCAGCGCAAACAGAGCAGCTTGTTCTCTTAAAACCACACAATCCTGCATATAAGATAGTGTCCTCACACTCTGAGTTGGAGTGTGTAGAATTTAAAATGTATTAGGCCTTTAAATAACCCTTCTCCTGTCCCGAAATGTCCCCAGCTTAGCTTATGTCATCACTGTGAACCTTTTATCCTAAGCATCATCACTGCTGCGACCTTTACCTCAGCCTCCATGTCTTCTGCGTAGCATCCTGCTAATTCCCATTTTGTCCATGAGAAGTTTTCACTCTCCTGAGTAATTACCACCTAAGGTACCAAGTGTGAGGTCGTGCCTTTACCTAAGCTCATCGTTCTCCATGTCACACAGGGGTGTATTTACTGATGACAACCGATAGTAGATTAAGTAATGGAGAAGAATGTGAATAATGTCAGGGGACATTCCTAATGTTTTCTGGTAAAGGATGCTGCTGTATTCTCCCACAATATGTCTCTTAACCACTACCAGAGAAAGATTCCAAGTTGAATTAAAAAAAAATCACATGTCGGGATGCCTGGGTGGCTCAGTTGGTTAAGCGGCTGCCTTCGGTTCAGGTCATGATCCCAGCATCCTGGGATCGAGTCCCACATCGGGCTCCTTTGCTCAGCAGGGAGCCTGCTTCTCCCTCTGCCTCTGCCTGCCACTCTGTCTGCCTGTGCTCACTTGCTCTCTCGCTCTCTCTCCCTCTGACAAATAAATAAATTTTTAAAAAAAGTCTAAAAAAAAATCACATGTCAAAAGACAAATACCATACGATTTCACTCATATATGGAATTTCAGAAACAAAGCAAATGAACAAAGAGAAAAAAAGGAGCAAACAGAAAAAAGGAC
Source organism: Mellivora capensis (assembly GCA_004024625.1). Classification (NCBI taxonomy): domain Eukaryota; kingdom Metazoa; phylum Chordata; class Mammalia; order Carnivora; family Mustelidae; genus Mellivora; species Mellivora capensis. The sequence goes on along the minus strand of PISX010017629.1, from coordinate 1,876 downwards.
TCTTGGGGCACCTGGGTGGCTCAGTCGTTAAGCATCTGCCTTTGGTTCAGGTCATAGTCCCAGGGTCCTGGGATCAAACCCTGCATCAGGCTGCCTGCCCAGTGGGAAGCCTGCTTCTCCCTCTCCCACTCTCCCTGTTTGTGTTCCCTCTCTCGCTGTGTCTCTTTCCGTGTCAAATAAATAAATAAATAAATAAATCTTTTTAGAAAAATAGACTCTTAATTATAGAGAACAAAGTGGTAGTCAGCATAAGGGAGGGTTTGGGGTGCTGGGGGAAATAGGTGAAGGAGATTAGGAATACACTTATCTTGATGAACACTGAGTAATGTATTGAGTTGCTGAATCACTATATTGTACACTTAAAACTAACATGACACGGTATGTTAATTATACTGGAATTAAAATAAATAAATAAATAATTGTGTGTCAGTGGGCATCAGGGTGGCTCAGTCTATTCAGTGTCTGACTCTTGATTTCGGCTCAGGTCTTGATCTTAGGGTTGTGAGATCAAGCCCCACGCTTGGCTCTGTGCTGGGCATGGACCCTGCTTGGGGTTCTCTCTTCCCCTCTACCTCCAAACTTCCCCCACTCCCACTCACACTCTCTCTCTGGAAAAAAAAAAGTGTCAAAATGAACAGAATTCTGGTGGTATGATGCATTGAATCAAGGCAATTCATTTCTGAAAAAGAAGGTAGTTACAAATAATTTTTAAAAATAAAACCTCAAGGGGCGCCTGGGTGGCTCAGTGGGTTGGGCCTCTCTGTCTTCGGCTCAGGTCATGATCTCAGGGTCCTGAGATCGAGCCCCGCATCAGGCTCTCTGCTCAGCAGGGAGCCTGCTTCCCCCCTTCTCTCTCCCTGCCTCTCTGCCTACTTGTGATCTCTCTCTGTCAAATATATAAATAAAATCTTTAAAAAAAACCAAAAACTCAATAGGTGCAAGTAAACAATGATGTTGATTAGAGCTTGGTGAAGTTGACAGGTGTTAACTTAGGGGCCTATGAATTTGTCGCATCTGCATATAAATAGTATCACCAAATTGCTTAATGTGGAGTTCTAACTATAACTTATTTGACTTTCACAGATGAAAGTAAATAGAATTTTATGTTCCTGTATAGATTCATATCTGGGGAAAAAAAAGTTTCAATTAAATAAGGCTTTGTAGCAAAGATGAAATTACATGTTGTACAGTGCAGTACAGTATTTAGCTTTCCTTCTTAACTCTAAATGTCTTTACCAGAAAATTTTTATGTATCAGAAGGAATTTTTATATGAATTGTGATGTATTATTACACAAAAGAAAACTTTTATAAGTTTACGTGACATCAAAATTATTTTAAAATCCAACATGTTTACTACATTATCCCATTATCTCTGGGCCTGCAGTGTTTCTGCCAAAAAATCCACAAATACCTTTCTAGGGGGTCCCTGGTCTGGGAAGGATTTTTTTCTTTTTGTGTCTTCTTAAAAATTACTATTATTTTCTATTTTCTACACAGTTTATCAGTGTTACTACAGGAGCACTGGGAGCTGGAAACCTCCCCCTGAGACTTTTATTTTAATAACCCTATGCCCAATATGGGGCTCAAACTCATGACCCCGAGATCAAGAGTTGCACACTCTTCTGACTGAGCTTAGCCAGGCATCCCTTCTTGCTGTTTTAAAAATATTGTTTCTTTGATTTTAGATAGTTTTATTAGAACGTGTCTTAGAGAAGATCTTTTTGGTTGGTACTTTTGGGGAACCTATAAGCTTCATGAACTTCAATGTCCAAATCTTTCTCCATATTTGGAGATTTCTTTTTTTTTAAAGGTTTTATTTATTTTTATTCAACAGACAGAGATCACAAGCAGGCAGAGAGGCAGGCAGAGAGAGAG
>PISX010017628.1:0-42871 GCA_004024625.1 Mellivora capensis | reverse complement strand
GGTGTAGAGACAGCTGTTGTATTCTGGATTTTTTCAATTTTTTTGAGGGAGGCTTGGATGGCTATGTATTTCCCCCTTAGGACCGCCTTTGCTGTATCCCATAGGTTTTGGACCGACGTGTCTTCATTCTCATTGGTTTCCATGAATTGTTTAAGTTCTTCTTTGATCTCCTGGTTGATCCACGCATTCTTAAGCAAGGGGGTCTTTAGCTTCCAGGTGTTTGAATACCTTCCAAACTTTTCCTTGTGGTTGAGCTCCAGTTTCAAAGCATTGTGATCTGAGAATATGCAGGGAATAATCTCAGTCTTTTGGTATCGGTGAGTCCTGATTTGTGACCCAGTATGTGGTCTATTCTGGAGAAGGTTCCATGTGCACTTGAGAAGAATGAGTATTCTGTTGTTTTAGGGTGGAATGTTCTGTACATATCTATGAGGTCCATCTGGTCCAATGTGTCATTCAATACTCTTGTTTCTTTATGGATTTTCTGCTTGGATGATATGTGTATTACTGAGAGAGGTGTGTTAAGATCTCCTACTATTAAGGTATTCATATCAATATGATTCTTTATCTTGATTAATAGTTTTCTTATGTAATTGGCTGCTTCCATATTGGGGGCATAATATTTACAATTGTTAGATCATCTTGGTGGATAGTCCCTTTAAGAATTATGTAGTGTCCTTCTGTATCTCTGACTACAGTCTTTAGTTTAAAATTTAATTTATCTGATATGAGAATCACTACCCCGGCCTTCTTTTGGGCCCATTGGCATGAAAGATGCTTCTCCATCCCTTCACTTTCAGTCTGGGTGCATCCCTAGGTTCAAAATGGGTCTCTTGTAGACATATGGATGTATGGATGGGTCCTGTTGTTTTATCCAATCTGCAACCCTGTGTCATTTTATGGGCACATTTAGGCCATTCACATTGAGAGTGATTATTGATAGATACATTTTTATTGACATCACATTACCTTTGAAGTCTTTCTTTCTGTAGATTGTCTCTATATTTCTGTTCAATGATATTCTTAGGATTTTACCTCTTTTATAGAACCTTCTTAGTATTTTCTGCACTGTTGGCTTGGTGGTCGCATACTCTTTTAAGCCTTGCCGGTCTTGGAAACTCTTTATCTCTTTATCCATTTTGAATGTCAGTCTTGCTGGATAAAGTATTCTTGGCTGCATGTTCTTCTTATTTATTGCCCTGAATATATCTTTCCAGCCCTTTCTGGCTTGCCAGGTTTCTGTGGACAGGTCTGTTGTTATTCTGATGGGCTTTCCTCTGTACATAAGGAGCTTCTTTGTCCTAGCTGCTTCAAGAGGGCCTGCCTACAATTATAATTCTTCATTCTTGCTATTAGGTGTCTTGAGGACTTTTGAGAGTCTATAATCTTGGGGGGAGACCATTCTGCCATTCATGAGATTGGGAAAATTTTCATGGAGAACTTGTTCCACTATATCTTCTAGACTTACTTCTTTCTCCTCCCCTTCAGGGATTCCAATAATTCTGACGTTGGAACGTTTCATGGCATCATTTATTTCCCTGATTCTGTTCTCATGGCTTCTAAGATGTTTGTTCCAGGCCTCCTCCTGATTCTTTCTCTCTATCTGTTTGTCCTCCAGATCACTAATTCTATCTCCTGTCTCAGTTACCCTAGCTTTTAGGGAATTTAGATTAGATTGGAACTCATTGAGAGCATTGTGAACATAATCGCTGGTGGCTTCAGTTCTGCCCTAATCAATTCCATTTTGTCATCCATGGCTTTCTCCAACCTAGCTATTGCCTGGATAATTGTTAGCCTGAATTCCCTTTTCAACATATTGTCTATGTCGATAACCATTAGCTCTGTTGCAGAAGGCCCATCCTCTGAATTTTTCTTCTGTTGGGCATTCCTCCTCCTAGTCATTTTGGTGAGAGATGGCTGAATGGATGTAGCTGGATGTATCGACCCTGATGCAATCAAGGTGCACCCTGGAGCACTTCTGACCAATCAGGAGTCCCCACCCAAACGAGAGAAAAAAGAAAAGAAAAAGAAAAAAAAGAGATAGAGAGAGACAGGAAAAAAAGGGAAGATAAAAGAGAAGGCTCATCCCAAATGGGCCCCAAGTTAAGATTTATGAAGTATACAAACAAAAACAGACAAACAAAAAGACCAATAAAATATATGATAAGAGAAAAATATATATATATATAAAAAAGCATAAAAAAAAAAGAAGCTCGTTAAAAAGAACCACAAGTATAAAATTTATATACTATCAGGACAAACACAAATACACAGAAACACTGGCGGAAGGAAAAGATGGGAGAGTGAATTTATAATCACTGATTATACACTGATTATACACACACACAATGTGTGCGAGGAAGGTTATTTTGATTCTTCCTGGATGTATCTTGATATCTTTGTTAAAGGACTTAACTTTCCTAAGATAAAGGGGGATTAAAAGTTGGTTTACCTATAGGGGTAGCATTGATTGGGGAAAGGGGACTACCTTGAAGTTTAACTCTATATGAATATTAAAATACAAATACAAAAAAGAATAAACTAAACTAAACTAAAATTTAAAAAAATTTAAAATCTAATTAAATAATAGAAAAGCAAAAGAAAAACATGGGTATATGTATCAAAAAGTTCAGGTTAAAAGGTTATTATGGAATTTGATGTACTGGACATCTCACTGTGATGGTAAATAGGTTAAAAAAATTATCTATATAAAAAAATGAACCAGAATAGTGGGAACGAATTAAAAATAAAAGTTGTAACAATGAAGTAGTAGTGGTTGTTCTCTTGTCGTCTTTTTTTCTTTCTTTTTTTTTTTTCCCTGGTTGGTTTTCTGGGGGAGGGGCCTGCACGTGGGTTTTCAGGCAATGCTCCCTGAGTTAAGTCCTCCTGCCCCCCTCAAGGGGGTGGGCTCTGAGAAAACCGGTTTTTCAGGCTTTTGTTCTCTGGAGGTTTTTATGTTTGTTCATTTTTTGTTTTGTTTTTTTTTTTTTCTCTTGACTTGACAGCTTTTGATGGTTTTTGGAGGTTTAGAGGAAAGCAAACTGCACCCCGACCTCCCTCTCAGAGAGAAGCCTCAGTCTGTTCCCCTCTGGGTGCTGCAGAGCACTTAAGTTTGCCCTCTGCCGCTGGCAGAGCACGTTCCCAGTCAGGGTCCCTGAGAATGCAGGAACTCCTGCTGTACCCAAAACCATGACAGCAGCGACTGTCTGGGCAGCTCCAGACCTCCAGAGAGGTTCCAAGCAGCGATCGCACACTGAGATTTTCCCGCTGGCCCCAGATGGGATTGCCTGGTCTTTCCAGGTCCGAGACCGCCGGGCTGGGGCCTGCGTGCACCTCTCTCACGGGAGGGTGTGGCGCGCATGCGTCTCAGGCTCTGATAGCATGGGGTGGTGCTCACCTGGAAGAGTGCAAAAAGGTTGTACTTCTGCCAGCTGGCGAGGCTCCCAGCTCCTCACGGGACCCCACACACTCTCAGGCACGCTGGCAGCTCAGGGACCAAGACCTGGTTTCTCTGCCGCACTCTCTCTGGTTCAGCGCCAGGGGTGGTTATCCTGGGTCCGGGAACTTAAGCCCCTGTCCGTAACTGCCCTGATTCCCACAATTTCCCCTGCAATCCTTTGCTCTTTTTGAGTGCTTTCAACCAGACTCCAAGTTAGTGCTGGTCCCCAGATGCAGAGGACTCTCATATTGGGGTATTACTTTCCAACGGGTCGTCTCTGGTGGCTCCCTCCCCCTTTTGTTTATCTTCCGATACCAGTCTGACGTTCCCACTCTGCTTTACCTGCCCACTGGCGTCTTCTGCCCCCGTAGAGATCCAGATGTGTAGAATTCTGATCTCATGCTGATTTCATGGGTGATCGGAGTTCCTTGGTAGGTAATCAGCTCACTTTAGGGTACAGGTTGAAACGGCGCCTCCTCCTACTTCACCGCCATCTTTTTTTCTACATCACAAGTTTTTGTTTTACTATATGCTGGCTAACAGAACATGCTGTTATTTCTATCTTATCTCATTGAACAAAGCAAGTGACATGGCCAAGTTGAGGACCAAGCAAGCATGAAACACTTTAAGGGAAGGAAATAAAAAGTCACCTGGCAAAGAATTTGAATCAGAGATTTGCAAAGCAGTGAAGTCATTAACATATACCAATAGACCTAATATTTTTTCCTGTTACTTTTGTTTATAAATTAGTTTCTTTATTTCTTTTTTTTTTTATCTAAGTACATACCAGTGTTAACTTCTACTGTGACTTCAATTTTTTTTTTTATTATATCCACTAGATTGTTTTTACTGGTGATCTAGAATGCTCTTGATTTTGTATGTCAATAGATAATTTTAGTGATTTGAAGTTTCTGTTTCTCTTATATTTTTGATATAGACAATAATATTTTTGGTTAATAAAAAAGAATTTTGTCTCATTCTTTTTCCAATTCTGCATATGAATCTATTCTTCGTGTACTACTGTTTTGTTTATAATTTTAACTACAATGATAAATAAAAGTATTACTTATATGGTATGCTCGCTTCCCCATTTTAACTTGTTAGAAAGAATACATAAAAATAATAATGTTTTAATTAAATCAAATCCCATTTACCAAAAACCTTTATCAGTTCTGTATATACCATTTTTTATCCAGTTAACTATCTGTATAGTCATTATTTTTCCTTTAATAATATTTACTGAAGGCCTCTGTGTTATAAGTATATGGTCTTTACACATTTGAAAATGTCTTCATTTTGTGGGGCACCTGGGTGTCTCAGTGAGTTAAAGCCTCTGCCTTCGGCTTGGGCCATGATCCCAGGGTCCTGGGATCGAGCCCTGCATGGAGCCCTGCATGGGGCCCTGCATCTAGCCCTGCATCGGGCTCTCTGCTCAGCAGGGAACCTGCTTCCCTTCCTCTCTCTTTGCCTCATTTCTGCCTACTTGTGATCTCTGTCTGTCAAATAAATAAATAAAATCTTTTTTTAAAAAAGTTTTCACTTTGCTTTCATTCCTAAAAATACTGAAGCTCGGCACAAAATTATTTGAGAGTTTCAGTCCTACCCCACCTTTGAATTTTAAAATATTATACCATTGTTTGCTGGTCTCTGTTATTATTGATGAGAAGCTGCTTTCCATCTGTCATATGTATTTTATTGAAAGGCATTCTTAATTTTTTATAGATTTATAATAGTTTCCTTATGTTTTATGATTTGCCATTTCACTACACCATTCTGAGTGAACTCTCATTTGTACTTTATTAATTAAATCAACTTTACAGGACATATTTTCAACCTAAGAAGTCATGACTATCTTCAAACCTAGAAAATTATCTCAAGTATTGTTTGTATATCCTCTTCTTTTGGCAATGTTTTGAATGGATTTTTGCAATCTACAATCTATCCATGTCTCTTAATTATTCTTTATTTTTTCTTTCTCTATTCTGTATTCTGTGGGAATTGCTTCATTCTATATTCTTGGTTCATTAATCTGCCCTCTGACTGCATTTATGATAGAGTGTTTTCACTTAAACACCACTGCCCAGTTTATATATCCAAGATTGGTTTTTATATCCAAGATTTCTAATTGATTAACTTGATAGACATCTAACCTTTCCTCATTCGTGCCTGATTTTGTTTCATAAACGTTTTTAAAGGAAATTTTACTCTCATTTATCTTTTGAAGCATTCTCCAAACTCTTACTATGTTCAGGATACTTTGTTCAAGATGCATAAAAAGAACCATACATAATAAATAATTAGTCCGACTGTTGATTCGATTGGCTGTTTTAAGAAGTGGGATTGCGTTTTCATGGAAATTTCTATTGCTCATTTTGTTTGTGTTTTTGTTTTGCTTTATTTATTTATTCATTTATTTGACTGAGAGAGACACAGCAAGAGAGGGAACACAAGCAGGGAGAGTGGGAAAGGAAGAAGCAGGCTTCCCACAGAGCAGGAAGCCCGACGTGGGGCTCGATCCCAGGACCCTGGGACCATGACCTTAGCTGAAGGCAGGCGCCTAACTGACCGAGCCACCCAGGTGCCCTTCTATTGCACATTTTGAGCAGAATATTTCTTTTTCCTCCCTAGTGTTCAACTTTAACTGCCCAAATGTTTTGCAATTACTTCTTTCCAGGTGGTAGTTTCCCAAGTCAGAATCTCTATTAATCATACCTGGGTGTTACCATCCCACGGGCATATGGCAGATCCAATTATAGAACCAGTTAGTGATTGACTCATTTCCTGATATCCTGGTGTCTCTCTAAGATCACAGTTTTTGATAAAGGTAGAACTCTCACTGATGGTCAAATCTATTCTCACAGATTCTTTGCATGTATTGAGAGAACTGCCCCCTGGCCTTTTGATTAAAACATTAAACATGGCCCTATTTCCCAAATTCACATGAAAAAAATTGATTCATTTTAACTCACAATATCCAAACAGTGGCGGCTCATTATTTGCTTCTGAACACAGACATTTGCAGGCCTGTAGCATTAGATCTCACACATACTTCTGTTTCTGTACAGTTTCTGGTTCACAGAGATGTTTTTATTTTATATTTGAGACTTGCTGTAATGTTTTGTTTTATACTTTCAAAATATAATATATCCAGTATTTCAATAACCTTGTGGAAGAAATGGCTACCAAAGTTTCAAACAAGTGTGCCATTTCAATTCATATAAGCAATGGTTTTATTTTCTTCTTACCTGTGTGTTAATAATGTTGCATATTTCTGGAGCCAACTCCAGGAACTTTGAGACAAGGTTCTATAAACAGCAAGGGATGGGTAGAAAAAGACACTTAACTTTGAAAATGCTATAATTTATGAGAGGTTTTAATGTAAAATTTTCAATAATACACATTCATAAAATTGCATAAAAGTAAAAATATAACTCAATGAATTTTCAGAAAATTAATGCAAAACTAGCACACAAATCAAGATACAGACTAATATCTTACAAATGTACTCTTTTTCATATCTTAGGCTAATATTACATCACCCCAAATAGCCACTATTCAGACTTTTATCATCATGAGTTGATTTGCCTGTTTTTGAATTTAATAAACATGTAAGTGAATAGTATGCATTTTTAACATTTGGTTTCATTCATTCCACATTATTTATGTGGAATTATTATATATTATTATGTTGGAAGGTGCATCCATTTATTTACACAGAGTTGGGGCTTATTCACTCTCATTACTTGATAAATTGCACTGTACACGTATAACTACAATGTATTTATCCATTCCATTTTTTAATCCATTCCATTTTTAATAGAAATTTAGATTTTCCCAGTTTTTCACTACCATGAATAATGCCACCAGGAACGTTCTTATACAAACTTTTGCATTAATATGGATTTTTTAAAGTTTCGTTATACCTGGAAATATAACTTTGATCATTAAGTATACAAATATTCAGGTTCAATAAGCAGCATGAGAAAGTTATCCAAAGTTGTTGCAGTAAACAGCACCTCAGACATCAGTGAGTTCCAATTATGCCACATTCTCACCATTTCATGCTGTCTAAATTTTTTTTTAAAGATTTTATTTATTTATTTGACAGACAGAGATCACAAGTAGGCAGAGAGGCAGGCAGAGAGAGAGGAGGAAGCAGGCTTCCCGCTGAGCAGAGAGCCCGATGTGGGGCTCCATCCCAGGACCCCGGGGATCATGACCTGAGCCGAAGGCAGAGGCTTTAACCCACTGAGTCACCCAGGCGCCCCCTAAATTATTTTCATGTTAGCGCTTCAGGTGAATATAATGGCATCACAGTGTGTGTGTGTGTTTGTGTGTGTGTGTGTGTGCGTGCGTGCACGCGCCTATATATGTTCACTGATGTAAAATTTACACTTAAGGAAATACAATGTTCTTAATATATAATTCTATGAGTATACACACACACACACACATACATACACACACATGCCTGAATAATAAACACCCTAATCAAAATATAAAATATTTCCATTACCACAGAAAGTTCCTCCCTACCTCTTTCCAAACAATCTATACCCTCTGAAGCAGCACTCCAAAAATTATTGTTTCATTATAGATTAAGTTTTCTTATTCCAGAATGTCATATAAATGGAAACATAAAGTCTATGCTCTTTTACATCTAGGTATCTTTTTGTTCATCATAATAACTTGAAAGTCATCTATAATGTTTTGTATGCTGATACTCCATTTTTATTGCTCAACAGGATTCTATTCATGAATATGTTGTATACATTATCCATTCACTGTTTATAGTCATTTGGGTTATTCCTAGATTGGGGATTATGAGCAAACTGCTGTAAATGTCTTTTTATGAGTGATTGTGTGAATAGATGCTTTCATAATTTAATAAATACCTGGGAGTAGAACTGCTGCATTAGATACACATCTAACTTTGTAAGAGACTGCAAAACAGTTTTCCAAATAGCTGATGCCACTTCACACTCCTGTCACCCACATATAAGAGTTCCAGGTGCTCCATATCCTTGCCAACATAGATTTTTCCTTGCTTTCATAAGCCAAAATGGTATGGTGGAACAAAGAAATAATTACCATTGACCCATATGGAAAATTTTTTTAGCATTCCCTGATCCAGAAAATAACCTCTTTTTGGCTTTTGTGATACATTAGGACCCATCTCACTAAAAGATGCACAAAATTAATCAAGATAAAGCCCAGATGCTCACAGACCAGTTCAAAGTGATGGTGGCTTGATAGCTGAGATGCTGAATGTGGTTCCTAGAGAAAAGGCTTGGCAGGGCCAGTCCTTGATCAGAAGCACGAGGCCTCCTAAGTGGCTTGCTGCAAAACAAACTCTGAACCCTGTTTTAGCTTTTCACTTTTCTCATGGGAGCAACAATCCTCTTTGGATTTCTTTTGCATAGGGAAAAGAAGGTACTAATATAGGCCTTTCCTAAAAGCAAAGTGGCATAATGCAAACTTTCAAAAAGAGAGGGATACCACTATTTGGTTTTGTCACTCTTTCATTTTAGTCATTTTTATAGGTATGAACATACATGTCATCATGGTATTAATTTGCATTTCCCTGATGATTAATAATGTTGATCATCTTTTCACTTTTTTTTTTAGCCATTCATCATTTTCACTAAAGTGTCTGCTCAAGCTTTTGCCCCTTCTTAACGGAATTGTTTATCTTTGCAAGATTGATTCACAGAAGTCTTATGCATATTCTGAATACAAGGCCTTTGTCAGATGTAGCTATTATAAATATTTCTCCTTTTCAAGTTTTTTAGTGGTATCTTTGATGAGCAGGTTTTAGTTTTCGTTCTAAACTTAGTTCTAAATTCTACTTTGTCCTTTTTAATGGTTCAATGGTTTAATGTCTTTTACGGATTAATTATAAATTTCCTCGTTTACCCCCATGGTCACCAAGATATTATCCTATTATTTTTCCTTTAGAAGCATTACAGTTTCTACACTTATGTGTAAGCATTGGACACATCTTGATTTGATTTCATGTATAGTATGAAATAAATTATGAGGTTAGTATTTCTTCTCTTCATTTGTACAGTTAATTTAGCAGCATTTGTTGGAAAGACTTTTAAACCCCATTGAATCTCTAGCATATCTTTGTTAAAAATCAATGGTCCATTTAGAGTTGGGTCTATTTCTGACCCCTATATGTCTATCCTTAGGCTAAGACTATACTGGTTTGATTATTGTATTATCATGGCCAACACTGAATTCTGATAGTGTGAATTCTCCAAATTTGTTCTATTTCAAGATTGCTTTCCCTCTTTTAGGGCTTTTCCCTCCTTTACATTTCCATTTCATTAGAATTAACTATCACTGACTGCAATGATCATTAGTTCTGACAGAACAAATATTCTTACTTATTCCCTGGACACAATAAAATGATTGCACTTCCTGGCTCCTAGCAGTTGAGTGAAGTTCTAAATCTAAGTCTAATTTACAAACTGAGAGTAGAAGGGACGCTGGTACTTCTGGTGTGAATGTTTATTAGCACGTCAAGACCTTCAAGAGCTACTCATTTCCTTCTGACATAGTTAGCAACTACATTTCAGTTGAGAGAGCTCCCTCAGCCTGGGCTCCTAACTAGCTATGATGACCCTCTTGACCTGAGATGTACATGCTATGGGGAGAAACAAATAAAAGCTTACTATGCTAAGTGAGTCCCATTTGGGGGGTGTTTGTTACCACAGTATTATGTGTTCAATCTATAATAACAGACTTCTATAATAATAATTTCTTTGCCAACCCTCATTGATATCTACCCTCAATACAGATATCACATATCAATGATTTATGAATCTGGAAAATTATTTCCATTAGCATACATTCAAGGAAAATAAACTGTCATAATTAAAATCTGCTTCAATGTACATTTCATTAACCATGTCCTGCAAAACCAGTTAATCCTAGAATATGTTTGTTGATATTCTTCATAAGAGCATCCAATGTTATCATAAAACTGAGAAGCCTTCTATGTTCTAGACCTTTCTAAGTGAGCAAACATACTAAGGACCATAGAAGACTCTGAGTTAAAAAGCTTTATTTAAGTACAACATTATTGGGGCACCTGGGTGGCTCAGTGGGTTAAAGCCTCTGCTTTTGGCTCAGGTCATGATCCCAAGGTCCTGGGAATGAGCTCCACATTGAGCTCTGGATCGGGCTCACTGCTCAGTGGGGAGCCTGCTTCCCTTCCTCCCTCTCTGCCTGCCTCTCTGCCTACTTATGATCTCTGTCTGTCAAATAAATAAATAAATCTTTAAAAAAAATAAGTACAACATTATTTAAGTAAAACTTATTTGAGTAGTGATGAATGAATCCGTCTTTCTATAATAAAAGAAAGCCATGTCTCATAAATTGAGGAAGTGAAAGGTGTAGCACATTAATAGTTTTGATCTTTGATCTTTTCAAATATCTATTACTGTTACCCTTTGCAAACAGCTTTCTGAAGGTTGCCAGCTCACATCTCCAAGAGGTCCCCCTGTCCCAACACCCCCACAAAGTATCATGAAGTCTCCTCTCACCTACCTGTACACCACGGGCTCCTCTTTCCTTGCTGATACCAAGATAATTCTCAACAAGATCCTTTGGTTACATCTGTGTAAAAAGAAAACCTAAAAAACTTTAACCATTAAGGACTTGGGCATGAGTGATTAAGATTTTGACTATTGATAAGATCCTTCTCTCCTGAATATTTTAGTCAACAATAGTTGATTAAATTTGGAGTCTACATTCTGCTATTTCACAACAGCACTGAAACCTCATTTGATCAAACTTTGGAACAACTTTGTTTGGGAGACACCTACGAAACAATTCTGCTGTCCTGAAAGGAAGTCTTCAATTGTTCTTCACCTACTGGCCAACCTGATGGGTACAGCGGACCCAGAATTGGCAAAGATTATACAAACCAAAAATTTGTTGTTTCGATTGAAGTCATGACCTCAACTTCTCCTCTGATTCTCTGGGTCTTTCATTTTACCAGAGACCTCCTAATCTAGTCAGGGACAAGTCTTCATTCAGTAATAAAGAGAAGATAATGTAGGCAATAGCTAGAAAGTCTAGAGAAGGTAAATAGTTTACAGCCAGAGAAAAAGAAGAGCAGAAAGAAGAAGAAGAGAATAAAAGTTAACAGAAAGGATTAAAAAAAAAAAAAGACAATGAATAACCATGGAGAAAAAAAGGCCCTTTTGTTTTTAGAGTTCCAAGGTAATCTTGACCTTCAATGTGCCAAAACTCACAATCTAATTCAATGAACAATTGTAGCATATATATCACATGGTTGAAAGGGTGCTAGGTCTTGAGGCTTTAAAAAAGACCTGAGATACTTCTCAGTAAAATAAAGGAAGACAGATAAACATCAACTGGCATTTCCTAAGCCTTCTATCTATGGTGCAGGTATATCGCTGACTACAATATATCAGTCCCTCTGGTTCATTCTTCTTTTGTGTTCTGTCAGACCTCTAAGTTTCTCTCGGATTCTTTCAGGAAATTCAGTGTGTCACATGATTTTTCCACCACTAATCCCATGTTCTGTTCAGCCACCTGGTATCAACATCCTGAGGAAGAGTATAAATTATTTGCCCAGGTGTTGTTTCCAAGTGGTCCCCAAAACTGCAGGTGTGTGAGGTGCCAAATGAAATGGCATTCGTCATTGCACAGAAGTGAGAATTCTCTTTTCCTTGACTTTGTCCCCTACTGTCACCTACATCCTGAAACAAAACTTGTCACTTGAAGTCTGGGCTTACCTCCTTGCCACTTTCATGTCCAACCATGAAACTGGCATAGAGCTTTTCTCTGCAGGACTCAAGGCTAGTCACTAGAACTGGGTAGAGAATAAAGGCCATGCACTTATGGGTTTGTTCTTCTACAGATTTTTATAGATTCCAGGTACACAATGCAGGTGTGTCTTCAGCAAACCCTAGCTCTCCAGTGAATGCACTCATGAGAATAGATGACCAGATGGCCTGGGCCTCCTCATGCTCATCAGACACTATAAATGCCTGAATCTCTAAGGAGTCCAAGCTAGAATGACTACCAGAAAATAAATAAATAAGAAGGGCTGGATGAATAAGCTACCCTTATCCTACTCAGATAATCAGAGATACATGTTTATCTGAAGATAAATATACAAGAATAAATATAAGAACAGTTTTCTCTTATCTGCTATATCAGGGTATTCTAGATTGTCTTGCAATTACCATTTTCCTCATGTTTTCAAGTGACCATTGTGAAAATGGTTGTACCACAGGTAGGGGGATCTGGGTGGGATAAAAACACACAAGAAGGGGGCAGTCAGTTAATGGGTGGTGCAGTCGGTTAAGCGTCTGCCTTTGGCTCAGGTCATGATCCCAGAGTCCTGGGATTGAGCCCCGTATCAGGCTCCCTGCTCAGTGGGAAGCCTGCTTTTCCTCTCCCACTCCCCCTGCTTGTGTTCACTTTCTCACTGTGTCTCTCTCTGTCAAATAAATAAATAAAATCTTTAAAAACACACACACACATGGGGTACCTGGGTGGCTCAGTGGGGTAAAGCCTCTGCCTTCAGCTCAGGTCATGATCCCAGGGTCCTGGGATCCAGCCCTGAGTCGGGCTCTCTGCTCAACAGGGAGCCTGCTTCCTCCTCTCTCTGCCTGCCTCTCTGCCTGTCAAATAAATGAATAAAATCTTTTAAAAAATAAAAAATAATAAAAAACACACACATAATAGTAAGAGTTACATTTTTCATCACAGTAAGAATAGATTTGATTCATCACTTTGAATGACTATTAGTATTCCATTACGTGAAATAATCACATTGACCATTCCCAATGATGAACATTTCAATTGTTTCTGTATCTTACTATGATATAAATAAATATAATGTACAACAAGAAATATTTTTAAACATTGGGATCTTTTTCCTCAGAGTAGAGATACGGATGAACAACATGTATATTCACATTCATGTACATACTTTGTCTATATTTTATTTACATTTCAATGTAGTGAATTTGATTATCTTCTTGAGATACAATATCGTAATTTCAATATTGCTTTGCAGGATAATTATTAACTTTTGGAGAATATCATGTTATTAACATTAAAATTTTGAATTTCATTGAAACTTTTAGAATGAAATCACCTTTGCTTTCTTTAGCTAAACTAACAAAAATATAAAGCAGTTTTGAGAAAATCATTGAAAATCTGGATTAAAATATCGGCATTTCTACTATAAACAAGAGTTTTAACATAACAAAATATAATGGACTTAATTTTCCTTTTGACTTTGAAAATGCTTTTTTCCCCTTGTTTCGTAGACAGTATTGTGATTAGCTACAGGATCATGGCCACAGTAGTGCCTTATAGAATACTAAAATTGCTGATGTGGGTATGATTAAATAAGTATGTCCATGTGTATATGTAAACATACAAAATGCAATTTATGCGCATTTTTGATGTGCTGAATCTTAACCCAGTTAAAGACGCTTTGATCCACTAAGACTGAAGTCAAGGAAGTTAGTGCTCTGGGCAGTGCCCTAGGGGCTGGGGACTGGCTCAGATTCCTCCAGGACAGAACGCCAGTGCTCTAGATGACAGGTCTGCGCCATTAGCCCTCTGGCGATGTGAAATCTCCATTGGAGAGGGCTTCGGAATCAAGGTGGAAAGTCAGACTAGCTTCCATGCCCAGGAGAGTTAATAGTTCATGCTATTCAGTTTGCAAGTGTGACAATAATGACTTTTTCATAGAATGTATTTTATACCCTCATAAAATGCATGCATTTTCTAATTCTAACCTTCATGATACATGTAGGGCAGTTATTATTACTCTCACTTTGTGGTGTTTTGGGTGACAGTTTCACACATTTCTGACTTATCCTCAGTCTCCTTTACCTAATTCTCTACTTCTTTGCTGCCCAGCCTGTCTCATAAATATTCCTGTCTACAGGAAATCAGTTCAGTAAACATTTTTTGGTACTAGCGTTCTAGTAAATTATAAGATATGGCCGCATGGAATAGGAGCTAAGGTCTGTTAAGGGAGGTAGGCAACTGAGCATTATGATAGAAGTATGTGGAGGCTGTTTTTAAAGGTAATAGTACTTTGTTTGTGGGTAGTGGAAGCAGTAAGATAGTCTTTGGAGAAGATGACATCTGAGCCAAATCTTTTAAGAGTGACATGGAGAGTGTGGAAGGTTTTTGAGCCAGAACACACAGCAGGTGTGAAGGCATGAAAGCACGAAACAGTAAGGTGTAGGAGTCCCAGCATTCTGATAGCAAGTGTGAAGTGGAGGGAGGCCAGTCTTTCAGGTGACTCCAGACCTTTGAGCGGTGTGTATGACACAGATTTTAAAGCCATGAATGTTATTTTATTTGCACTTTAAACAGCTCATGTGATCAGTAGATACTATGGACAATAAACTGGGGCATGAAACCTTAAGGAGGATGAACCACCCTAATCAGGTACTTATAAATGATAGATAGATGCTTTAAGAATCTAAACAAGGGCAGGGCACCTGGGTGGCTCAGTTGGTTAAACATCTGACTTTAGCTCAGGTCATGGCCTCAGAGTCCTGGGATCAAGCCTGCTCCCCGCTCAGTGGGGAGTCTGCTTGTTCTTCTCTTTCTGCCCCTCCCCCCTCATGCACTCTCTGTCTCTCACTCAAATAAGTAAATAAAATCTTTACTAGACAGGCTCTTTAACCAGCTAAGCGACAGAGCCAGCGCTAAATAAAATCTTAAAAAAAAAATCTAAACTAGAACTGTCCTAGTAGAGCCAGTCATAAACAGATTAATTTGATAGATGTTTAGAGGGTAGATCAGAAAGACTAAAGTAGATGATGTTACGTAGAGATACAGAAGGGTTTGGTGAGGAAGCTATAAACAAATTGAAAATAAAACTCAGGAAGTCCATGGTTGTCCCCCATCCACAGGGCCAGCTGCACAACTCACCAACTTACTTGGAAGTCTTTATCTACATTGTATACCTTCTCACCAAATACTGCCTATAAAGGAAGCTGCAAATTGGATTTTTGAAATCTTTGGATTTTTGAAATCCTCACTCACTGAAGATGTTATACAAATTTTTTTAAAATTTTAATTATTTTATCTCGCCAACTGACTGAGCCACTCAGGTGCCCCTCATTTCTATGTATTCTAACTCCTGGAAAATACTAGGAAAATTTTTGAGAAAATATCATCACCACCATCACCACGAACTTCCTATCTAACCAATCATGGTTTCTTCGTGTTTTATTTTGTTTGGCTTTAACATATTTTACCTTAATGGACCTCTTTACTTATAAATATATTTTTTTAGACACGATAGTACCAAATTTCCTTGAGTTTTTGGAATGGAAGTTATTTTTCTCTAAAGTGTTATATTCTCCCCTGTTTGTCAGCACTTTCTCCTTCTCTTTTCCCTCTCCTTTCATTCTTTCATTGTAATTTAACTTTCAAGACATTTGGGGTACCTCCCCTTTTCTCTAACAAGAAAAATATTAATTTGAAATAAGACTGACTAGACAGTATGCTTATAACAAGGACACTCTTGTTTGTGTCTGGAGGTTGTTGAGTGACAGAGCTAGAAAAACCATTTCCCCAGAGCTATCTGCTTATTGCAAGCTTTTCTCAAGAGCTGGTCGAAACTTGGGGAAACTTGATCAACTCAAGCTCTTTCTTCTGGAGCTGCATAAAGTTTCACATCCTTGTGAAGAAAAAAATTTTTTTTCAATTCTTTTTCCTCCTCATGCTAAAGAGATTTTTAAATGTTGATTAAAATAAGAAGATTGGGGTGGGGGGGTGGCCTGGGTGGCTCAGCCAGTTAAGTGTCTGGTTCTTGATTTTGGCTCAGGTCATGATGTCAGGGTCATGGGACCACATCTGACTCTGTGCTCAGCGGGGAGCCTACTTCTCCCTCTCCCTCTGCTCTCCCCCTGTTTGCATTCTCAATCTCTCTGTCTAGTAAATAAAGAAATAAATAAATAAAATCTTAAAATAAAATAAGAAAAGTAATAAATATAAATCTGTATCTGATCAAGTCTGTATTGGGAGGAAGAATAACTAAACTACATAAATCTCCTAAGATGAACTAAATTAAAATTTTTTAAATAAAAAATATATTTGGTATCAAAGTACTTGAAAATTAGTAGAAATCCTTTGTTATACTTCCTGATATGTGTCAGTCTTCACTCTTAAAATTTTCCCCAGATATTACAGAAGTGGAATAAAATATCTTATGCCCAATAGACAATCATACATGCATACTCACATGCAAAATCACAGGTATCTGTAAAATATACATGGAATTTTCCACCTCAGGAAGAATTAAAATACATTTTGTGAGGTTATGGTAGAGGTTTGGGGATAAAGGTGGAAGGTGGAATCAGTTATGACCAATTTCATAATTATTTGCAATGCTAAAGAGTGGTGTTGCCACTAGAGGGCAGGGTTTGACTAGAAATCAAAGAAAAGTGACCATATACTACCTTGTAGGCAGAAACAGAGGTTTTATCCACAGTACACACTCAGTTACCTAGTCAGTAAATAACCTGAGCTTCATCTCTGATCTTACTTATTTTTTTTTCTTTGTCTTTCAAAGTTTTGTTTGATGCCCATAACATTCAGTGATCCAAAGATGTGGTCCTTGTCAAAACCCTGTGAGATTATAAAGCATGTTTGTTTAGGTAGCCTTATTCCTATTCTTGAATTCAGCTGGTTTCTCTAAAAGAGAAAGTCAGTCCTTGCCTTTGATATTCAGTTTTCAATCAACAAATAATGCCTCAGGTTATTACTGTGAGCCCTACACTTTGAGGTTTCCTTGTATGCATAGGAATGGGACACCAGAGTTTATGCAACCATGTCTCTTTCTTTGGGGCCTTCCTGTGATGGTCCTGCAGATCAGATCTTGGCCCTGCTATTGTCCATTTCTTCCTCCTGAAACTTTTTTTTTTCAAAGTTTAAACTTACTGCTAGGAAACATAAAAATTTAACAATAAGTGTTAATATGAAAATAATGTAATATCTGATCCTTAACATGCATTTTCATGTTAGAATTCATTTCTGGAGATTATTAATAATAATGTATTTTTAATAATTTGCATTTCTGTTTCATTTGACTATTTCTCATTAGCTAATAATTCTGAATTTCATCCTATGATACAGATACTACAATTATTTGCAATTTACAACTGAAATTGGGCCCTAATTTTCAAGAGTACATTTCTAACTATTTACACAGTCAAGAAATGTGAGGATCTAGGCTGTGCCTTATTCGAGATTACTGTGCAAATAAGTGGTAGAACTAGTTTTCCTGAATCTAGAGTTGATAATATATACCTTTCAGGTTTTCTGCAAATACCAACTCAAGAAATCTACATTAGAGGGGTGCCTAGGTAGCTTAGTTGGTTAAACATCAGACTCTTGATTTTGGCTCAGGTTATGATCTCGGGATTGTGAGATAGAGCTCTCCATCAGGTTCTGCCCTGTGTGTGCAGCCTGCTTAAGGTTCATTCTCTCTCTCTCTCTCTGTAAAGAAAAGAATAGAAAAGAAAGGGAAGGAAAGGAAAGGAAAAAACAAAAGAAGAAAAGGGAAGAAAAGAAAAGAAAGGAAAGGAAAAGAAAAGTAAAAAAGAAATCTACAGAGCCCTTGATGATCTCTGAAGTGCTAGGCAGATATTACAAGGGTTATTAATACTTAAATGTAAAGCCCTACCTTATACAGTCATGCTCACTAAATCAATTCATTAATTTATCAAATATATAACATACTTTTAGCACCTGGGGCCATAAAAATTAATAAGACTTTACTCCTTACAAAGTATTAATGACACATGGAAACAATATATAGATTGTCTTTTTGTGTGAGTGATCATCTTAACTAAAGATAAAATAAATGACAATTCCACACCTCAATATCTTCTGTATACAACTACTGATTTAGAGGGCAGGAGTTGCCTGAACACAAACATGCTGCCTTCTAGCTAGTAGTTCAAAGTCCATGCAAAACAGTCATTTGCTTCTGGTGACAAAAAGGGAGGGCTAGCTCTGTAAGTACTCTTAGACAGGAACATGAGCAGTGACCACATTGCTGATGCATCTTGCAGTCTAGAGCATGTTTACAACTAGACTGAGATCTTGAACTTTCCTGCAAGAATCACACTGAGAACACAACTCAGTCTGGCCATGTTTCCGAGCTTGCAGAGCAGACAGTGTGAAGATGACACAAGAGAGCCAGCGGAGTTCATTAGACCACATCCCTATAGGTTGGGGAGTTTGGATTACATGAACTCCACTACTTGGGATCCAGACTAGCCTATGAGTCACCCAGAAAGATCTGGTACTTTTAGGTGTCTATAGAACATGATCACAGAAGATTCTGCAGATTCTAGACTGGAAAAGAAATTTGGAAGAGGCAGAAAGTCTATCTTCTGGACCACCTATCCTTATATCTGCCTTACTGACTCCTGAATGATTCTTCAAAGCCAGAAAATAATTTTAATGAGCTGATGATGAAATCAAATGTCAAATCTGGAGATATGATCAGGCTTTTCCTACACAGAGATGAACTATCAACTTCAAGTATGGTTTTAAATTATTTTATTTTACTTTATTTTATTTTTGAGAAAAAGAGTGAGAGTGTGGTTGGGGAGTGAGGGCAGAGGGAGAGGGAACGAAAGAATCTTAAGCAAGCTCTACACCCCGCATAGATCACGATGTGAGGCTCCATTTCACAATGCTGAGATCATGACCTGAGCTGAAATCAAGAGTGAGCGCTTAACCAACTGAACCACACAGGAGCCCCTTAAGTTACTTTTTAAAGTTATCTAAGTAAATTTTTTGCTTGTTTTCTCATTTGTTTCCAAAGTACTTTTGATGTCCCATGAAAAATGAAATGAAATAAGCAAATGTCACTTAATGTCAGATGAACTGAAAAGTAGCACTTTGCTTTAAATATTGATATCAGGAATTTGAGACTTAGAACAAAGATTCAGTTTTAATGTGAATGATAATTCAGTCCATTCCAGCTAAGAAGAAAGTAGACTGTTCTCATTAATTTTGTTGATATTTCATTTAAAGTGAATTTGTATATTTTTGGCATCAGCAATGAAAATTACAAAAGTCCATGGTTTTTAACTTTTATCACTTTTCTCATCAGAAAATTTAGGATTATTTTTCCAGATTTATTGGGGCATAATTGGTATACCAAAACTGCACATAATTATAAATTTGGTGAGTTGGAATATACATATACACTCACGTTACCATCACCACAAAAGTAATACCGATACCTATCACTTCCAGAAAACCTAGGATTTAGATTCAAATGTGTTGCTTTAATATTTAGACAATATTTGGCTTGTTTTTCTGAAAGCATGTGTTCTCTTTAGCTCTGCAAGTTGCCTCAGTTTAACCGGACAGGAAGTAGAAGGAATCTCTAGAAGATGAAAAAGAGGCTCTTTTTGCAATGAAGTACTATCAAAAGACCACAGGAGGGAGCCTAAATTCCACACTGAAAAATTCACTCAGTAGCCACGGATTCCTCAGAGGATAACTTGCAGAGTATGTAAAGGGAACCATCCGTCCGTAGGTTTATATATTTTTTTAATTAACATATAATGTATTATTAGTTCCAGGGGCACAGGTCTGTGATTCGCCAGGTTTACACACTTCACAGCACTCACCATAGCACATATCGTCCCCAATGTCCATAACCCAACGGGCCTCTCCCTGTCCACACGTCAATCCTCAGTTTGTTTTGTGAGATTAAGAGTCTCTTATGGTTTGTCTCCCTTCCAATCCCATCTTGTTTCATTAATTATTTTCCTACCACCCAAACCCCCCATGTTGCATCTCCACTTCCTCATATCAGGAAGATCATATGATAGCTGTCTTTCTCTGATTGACATATTTCGCTAAGAATAATACATAGGTTTATTTTTAAGTAGTAGAATATGTGCTTAGTGTTGATCTCCAGATGTCAGGATCCCTGTCCCTTCCCACCTGAAACAGCTACCCTTATATTCCTTTATGAGAGGAACTTTGTTGCATATATATATATATAATATATATTATATATATTATATATATATATTGAATATATATTATATATATTCAATATATATATATATAAACACCCAAGGGACTTATTTTTACAAGTTTCTCAAAATCAAGAATTGTGTCTTTTATATAATGTAATTGCATTCCAAAACAAAACTCTAAGAATATTTATGAGAACACAAAATATAACCAGCCAGAGTCTATTATCAATCAGATGTAACCAAACATTCAAATAAATCCATTACAAGGAAAATTAATCAATAGGAAAAGGCCTAGAAATGGCACTGATGACAGAATTATATACAATATTTTAAAAGTTATAACTATACTCCATATATTTAAGAGCCAGGAGAAAGATTCAGCATGTTCAGGAGAGATATGGAGAATATAAAATATGCAACGATATAAGAAAAAAAATTATTAAAAGCAGACATAGTGCTGCAGAGGAAAAGATTAGCAAACTAAAAGGGAGGGTAACAGAACTGTCCAAAATGAAAGGTGGGGGGAAAAATATGATCGCAGCAGCAGTGAGCTGTGGGGCAAAGAAAAGTGCCTCATAAATATGTAACTGGAGTTGTCAAGGGGGAGAAATAATAGAAAATATATTTGAATAAATAATGGCTGAAAATTACCCAGATTTGATAAATACTGTATAACTACAGATCCAAGCAACTTAATAAACTCCAGACCAAAGACAAACATAAAGAAAAACACATCAAGGCAAATCATAATCAAAGTGCTTAAAACAAATGATAAAGAGATCATCTTAAAAGCATCCAGGAGAAAATGAAACAGTTCATAGATAGAAAAAAAAGAAAGAAAGAAACAGTTCATAGAAAAAAACCACAACAAGAATGATAGCATGCTTTTCGATGGGAACAGTGCACATCAGAAGATATTCTTACCAGTGGAGAAAAATCTTAAGGTATTATAATTTAAAAACAAAACAAACATAAATACTATTAACCTGGATTTCTATGCCATGTAATAGTAGTAATTAGGTATAAAATCAGTAAAATATAAACTACTTGAATAAAACTATTAACTAATTTCCATAAGTATATGAAACATAACAGTCAGCAACACCAGGTTATATTCTTTTCAAGTGCACATAGAACACACTCTAAGACTGACAATATTGTGGCCCACAGAACAAGCCTCATCAAAAGAAAAAGATTTCTGTCACACAAAGTGTGTTCCCTGATCACCACAGAATAAGTTAGAAATCAATAATAAATAGATATTTGGAATATCCTCAATTATTTGGAAAGTGAAAAAAAAATCCCCAAAACAAAAACAAAAGTAAATTTCTAAATAACCCATGGTTCTAGAAAGACACAAAATGAAAATCAGAACACATGGGAAACTGAATGAAAGTGAAAACACCACGTATCAAAAATTGTGGGATGCTAAACCATTACTTCCAGGAAAATATATAGCACTAAATACCTACATTAGAACAACAACAACAAAAAAAGCAAAAAAATCAATTAACTCATTATCTACCTTAGGAAATTCAAGAAGAAAAAGAGCAAATGATGTCACAAGTAAAAAGGAAATAACAAGGCTCAGATGAAAAATTGATGAAATAGAAAGCAGAAAGAAAACCAAGGAAATTAATAAAATCAAGAACTGGTTCTTTGAGAAGAACAATAAAATTGACAAAATTCTGGCAAGACTGATCTGGAAAAAAGGATAGAAGAAACAAATTACCATTATCAGGCATCCTACATATTTTAGAGATATTAAAATAATAGCAAAGCAGTAATATAAAAAAGCATTATGGCAATAAATGTGACAGCTTGGATGAAAATGAAAAAGTTCTTAAAGGTACAAACTATCAAAGCCCACTAAAAAAGTAGAAAATTACAATGCTTCCATATCTCATTTTGTCGAATTGAGTTATTAGGTTAAAAATATTTCCCTAAAGGGAGCCTGGGTGGCTCAGTGGGTTAAAGCCTCTGCCTTTGGCTCAGGTCATGATCTCAGGTTCCTGGGATCGAGCCCCACTTGGGGCTCTCTGCTCAGCCGGGAGCCTGCTTCCTCCTCTCTCTCTGCCTGCCTCTCTGTCTACTTGTGATCCCTCTCTCTGTCAAATAAATAAATAAAAATTAAAAAAAAAAATACATTTCCCTAAAAACCCTGCAGCATCGGATGACTTTACTGTATTAGTTTCCTAGTGGGTGACCCGCAAATGAGGCGGCCTAAACAACTAAAATTCATTCTCTCACTGGAGGCCGGAAGTCTGAAGTCAAGGTGTTGGCAGAGTTTTTCTTCCAGTGGCTATGAGGGAGGGAGCTGTTCCTGTCCCTCTCCTTGGCATGTAGATGGCCATCTTCTTCCTATGACATCATGTCATCTTCCCTCTGTGCAGGTCTCTGTGTTCAAATTTCCTCTTCCCACAAGGACAACAGTCATATTAGATTAGGGCTCACCTTACTGACCTTATTTTAACTGATTACCTGCGGAAAAGTCCTATCTCTAAATAAGGTCTCATTCTGAGGTACTGGGAGTTAGGACTTCAACATATGAATTTGAGAAGGGACACAATTCAACCTATAACACTCCAGTCTCTGGTCCATAAAAATTCATAGTATATTCATTCTATCCTAATATGCAAAGTATAATCATTCTATCCTAAGATCCCAAATATCTTAACACATTCCAGCATCAACCTTTAGTCCAAAATCTCATCTACTATAATCTAAATCAGATATGAGTAATACTCATGAGTGATTCCTCCCGAGACAAAGTTCTTCTCTAGCTGTGAACTTGTGAAACCAGACAAATTACCCACGTCCAAAACCTAATAATGGGATAAGCATAGGATAGATATTCCCATTCTAAAAGGAAGAAATTAGATGGAAGAAAGGAGTCCCAGGTCCCAGGCAGGGTCTGAAACCTATCACTGCAAATTTCATTGGATTTTAGGCTTGGGAATAATTCTCCTAGGACATCAACAGTAAATAAACAAACAATCTGATTAGAAAATGGGCAAAATACACTACTGGCTATTTCTTCAAAAAAGATATACAAATGAAAAACATGTATAGGAAAAGACATTCAAAATCACTAGTCATTATAGAGAAGAAAATTAAAACCGCAAAGTGAAATCACAGTGTACCTACTAAAAAAACTGGCTAAAATAAAATATAGTTACAATATCCAGTATTGGCAAGGATGTGGAGCAAGCGGATTACACATACATCACTGGTGGGAATGTAAAATGGCACAACCATTCTGGAAGTCAGTTTGGCAGTTTCTTAAAAACTAAACATGCAATTACCATATTATCCAGAAATTGCACACCTAGGATTTTATCACGAAGGAATGAACACTTATATGCATGCAAAAGCCAGCACATAAATGTCTGTAGAAGCTTTAGTCATAATAGCGAAAACATGGAAACAACCTGGATATTCTTCAGTAGGTAAATGGTTAAAAAGTTTGTGGATCTTCCATACCACAGAATAGTAATTAGCAACAATAATAGCAACTAAAAAAACAAAAAACTAAAAACTAAAAACTA
The DNA here is from genome assembly GCA_004024625.1 of Mellivora capensis. Classification (NCBI taxonomy): domain Eukaryota; kingdom Metazoa; phylum Chordata; class Mammalia; order Carnivora; family Mustelidae; genus Mellivora; species Mellivora capensis. The sequence continues at coordinate 18,845 of PISX010017628.1, read as the reverse complement.
AAAACTAAAAACATCCAAACCTTGGATGTTAATACATGCAAGGACCTGGATGAATTTCCAGGGATTTATGCTCAGTGGAAAAAAGTCAATCACAAAAGATTACATATGATATTATCACATTTTTTATAACATTTTTGCAGTAACAAGTTATACACATGGGGATCAGGCTACTGGTTGCCCGGGAATAATAAGAAGATGGGAGTGGAAAACAGAGATAGATGTGCCTATAAGGGGCAACATAAGAGATATTTGTGGTGATAATAGTGTTCTGTATGTCCACTACATCAATGCTAATATCATAGTTCTGATATAGTATTGTGGTTCTGCAAGATGTTGCCATTGGGAGAAGCTGGGAAAAGGATATGGGATCTCTCTGTACCATTTCTTATGCAAACCTACAATTATCTGAAAATAAAAATGTTAATCAAAAATTAAGAGATAACTTACTGGTCTGGATATTTCTTACCAGAACCTCTCCCTTGAACAAGTCTCTTTCACATTATGTAGAAAATAACATGGAATGGCTCAAGAAGGAAAGATGAAGACAAGAATTGAAGGAGAAGGTACAGAAAGAGTGGTTCTTGAGGAGCAGAAGAAGGGATTGTTGCAAATGAGGAATGAGATGCACAATTAAGATAACAGAAGTTTCCAGACTTTATGACCCTTCCCTCAATGGAGGAGACAGGACTTCAGACAGGAACACTGTCCAGATCCCCATGGGGAAGCTCAGCTTAAGGTACTGGGATTAAGCAGGAAGCAGAGAGGAACTGCCAGAAGCTTCTCAAGAACTGGGCTTGATAAGACAATGAATGTGAGCATGTTAAGAAGTATTGCTGGTGCCAACCAGCAAAAGAAATGGCCAAGTACCTTCTGGACTCTGTGAAGATCCTAGGTCCAGTCCACACATTTTGGGTGGGGAGAGATGTAAGGAGAGAAACTGGATTTTTCAACATATACCAAATGATAAGAACTAAGAACCCGATTTTAATTAATTTGAGAAAAATAAAGCCAAGCTAGTATTTTGTTGTAACAGTTGAAATTGCTATTACCTTCTGGAAGCATCAGTAAAGTTCACACCTGCTAGTAGATGTCACAAAATCTTTTCTCACTGATAGACTACAGAAAGAAAGTTTTAGATTTACACCATTTCAAGAATCAGATTTCCTTTACATTATCTGGAGTAAATAGCCCAGATCACTTTGACAAAATAGCTAGAGGATTTGGGGAGCCAGGATTTGATTCCTCACTTTTGATGATTCCAAGTGAATACTTTTTTACATTCTAGAAAGAGTAAATATTTCTATTTACTGTGTGCTTTCCTCTGAATTCTTTTGTAGAGACTGGAATGACCATAAAATTATTAGCAATTGGGCTATGCCTAAAATGATTAGTTTAACAAACAGAAGGATTAAAAGGAAATCTGAATGCAGATAATGTGCATCCAAATTATTATGGCTTCCAGAGGTGAAAAGGTATATGTAGATATTGAAGCACTTTTTACTACATTAGTAAGTTGATGCAATATATTGTACTATAAAACCTTTATAAAATGCTAACGGAATAGTTATTCTGTTATGTTTTCAGGCACAAGCAAACACTTTACATGGCTTTTATGTAGAAGCTTGTTTTCCCTTTAAACTAAAATTACTCTCAAAATGTGGGCACTTTTCCCCCACATAGAACACAGGAAGTTTGCTTTATTATTCTTAGTTCCTTGGCAACTAGACCTACCTTTTCTTGGATTTACCTTGAGAATTGTAGCTGGTTAAATAGAGTCCCTCCAAAATTAACGTTCACCCTGAACCTTAGAATGCAACCTGACTTGAAAATAATCTTTGTCAATGTAATTATATAAGTTAAAGTCAGGTAATACTGAATTAGTGTGGACGCTAACTCCAGTGACTGGTGTCCTTACAAGAAGAGAAGACAAATACAGAGTCAGGCAGGAAGAAGACCTTGGAAAGACAGAGGCAGAGTAAATTGGTGCATCTACAAGGTAAGGAACACAAAGATTTGCCAGATGTGACCAGAAGCTAGGAAGAGGTAAGGGAGGATTCTTCCTGAGAGCCTTCAAAGGGAGGATCACCCTGATGGCTCTTTGATTTCAAACTCTAGCTTCCAGACCTGTGCTAGAATAAACAGTTGTTTTATATCACCCAGTTTGTGGTAATTTTTTAAGACTTCCCTGGGAAACTAATACAAAAATCAATCCTCATCTGCTTTTACTGGACAAGGAAATGTTTAGATGTTAGAATCAGGATATTTACTTCTGTTCTCCACAGAACATATTGACTTATTTGGTGCTTTGAGGAACAGCCAAGTGGTTTTCCAGCTGCTTTCTCAGCTAAGTGAAAGGGAAAAATGTTAAACGAGTAGACTGTATTTTTAAATCATTCAGGGCCCTTCTTGTTAGAAAAATTGATTTCCTTGATTCCAAACTGCAGCTAGCAATCATTGCTGTTGATTAGGAAGAACGTGCTAGTGGACAGGGACAATCCTGACAGTCCCTGAAAGGGACACTTGCATGAAGATGAAGTATCACTCTATCCATCCTATTTTCTAGTAATGCTTCTACCTGATTTGTAAAATTAGTAATTTTGTCATTAAAAATATGCTGGCAATATTTCTATATTTATTCATATAATGCCATGTTCTCATTTTTTTGTGGGAGGGGTCAAAAGAAAACAGGTAACATATTGTAACTTTTGTTTTACCAGGAATGGTAGGATTTATGGACATTACCATTCTATTCTAAAAATAATTTAAAAACATAAAGAGGATGAGCATGGGAATGGAGAACAAACAGAGACTTGGGAAAAAGACAGAAATAAAATTCGAATTAAGAGAGCTCGTTAAGTCATATTTATGCATTTTCTCTGGTTTGTTTATGGGTCAATTTATCTTTGATTAAAAAGAGGTAAATGATTGACCCTTGGCCCTAATCCTTCAGGAAAGTGCGTTTGGCACTTAAGAGTTGTTCTCTTCTGGTAGAAAAATGGGGTGGGGCATGGGCATCATGGTAATTCACTCAACTCAGCTAGGTCACTCCAAACTGGAAATGGCAGTACTCAGCTTGTGAGTACTGTCTGCTATTGGAGAGGAAGGTGGAGAGGAAATAATGTATCTTGGCTCCCTATATCACCATCTTTCCTTACTGTGGCCAACAGCCTTGTCCTGGCTAGGGGTTAAGACCCCACCAGTCAGCTACAAAAAGACACAGTTATCACCGTAATTGGGCTAACTTCTTCTTATAAGTCTGCTCCAATTGTTTCTCAAGATTTCTGACATGTCTCATTATGGAATTTTGCTCTGGTCTCCAAAATATTAATTCATTTCAAAAGACCCAAAAAGTAAAGAACAAGATAAATGATTGAACTTAGCATGATAACACTTTGAATTCCTGGGGAATTAAACATTTATTGATTTTTCTTAGTGTAGAAGTTTGGATTCATATTTCCACAAGTGATGAAGAGTTTAAAGTTTATCCCTTCAAGAACAATGTGTAATTTGATGGAATTATAATAATAATATTTTATAGAAAGAATATTCTTGCTTGTGACTGTACAAATTGTGATTTATACTTTTGAATTTGGGACACATCACAGAAAATGGTCTACCCAGTCATTTTCATAATTCATATGGCCCTCTTCTCTTTCTCCTCCATTAAACAATGTTTGTTTTTCCAAGAAGCAAAACACTCCAAAGAATCTCAAGGAAAAATAAGCCATTTAGAAGGAAATTATCCATGGCATAGAGTAGCAGAGGTTGTATCCCTAGATATCATTATTTTTCTGAGGTACATCAATGAGAATGTGATATTTACATCAAACTCTGTGATACATACATGTATGCTTGTATGTGTGTGTATCTATGTTCATATGCATGTTTGTGTGTATGCATTTGTGTGGGTGCAAAAGAAAGATAGAATAAGAAAAATTCATTTGTGTGAAGAGGGAAAATAAAATATCACTTGAAAACTTTATTTAATTTTTATTGACTTTTTTTGACTCTCTTCTCCTATTAGGACTCAAGCTCCATAAAGAGGGGACTTGATCTGTTATGTCACTGCTATAGACCCAATGAAAAGAACCGTACCTGTGAAATAATAGGTATTTTATAAGTATTTGCTTAGTTACTGAAATAAATGAATAAAGGGTAATCTATATTAAAATGTAGTTTTAGTTAAGTAGGAGAACAAATGATATATAATTGCTAGAGAAAAGAGTGTAGCAGTTATATTTGGCAAGATTAGAAAATGCACATTCTTTTATTGTGATGAAACTCACATAACATAAAATTGTCCTTTTAAGCACTTTAAAGTGTACAAGTCAGTGGCCTTTAGTACATTCCCACTGTTATGCAACCATCACCACTATCTAATTCCAGAACTCCTAACAGAAACCCTGAACCAGTAAGCAGTCATTCCTCATCCTCCTCCCCCTAGCAACCTCTCATCTGCTTTCTGTCTCTGTGGAATTGCCTGTTTTGGACATTTAACATAAATGTAATTTCACAGTATGTAGGGTTTTTTGTGAAAGCTAATAGAAGTTTACTAAGGTGAGTGCTAATCAAGAGAAAAAGACCTGAACGTCAGTAAGAGGTCTGTGATGCGTTAATTTGACCTGATCCAACACCCTACGTCCTGGCTCTGCACTGATCTTGAAGACAACTCACATTCCCGATATAGGTTTCTAGTACCACAGGAAGCAGAACGGATCATACTCTCAGAGAAGTGTGATTTTTCTTTTGATCTGTCTGGAAGATCTCTGAAGGACCATCATGTTGTACAGTATATCAGTACATTATTTTTATGACTGATAAATTGATTCTGACAGATTTTGCCAGATTGTGTATTCCCTTTTAAAAGTTAATTAGCCTTCTTGAGTACAGCTGCCCCTCCAACATTCTTTCTCTTTGTGTAACCACACCATTGAGGCATAACATCCTGAATCTGCTCTAGATTCTCAAAATTTTCCTCCCAGACAGTGCCCCCAAAAGTACTTCTCAGCCCCTTGACTACAAAAGCAGGTCCTACAGGAAGTGGGGTTCCAGAGATCTACTTGTCTTGTGGCTTCCAAGACACACTTACGTCCACAAGTCCCCTTAATAAATAATCTTATCAAGCTAAACTTGCTGGCCTTTCTCTTCAGTCTTAGGGCTTTTTTGGTCTTTGGAGGTTATTTTGCATATGCCTCCGATGGGATACAATGTTATCTTAGTTTTAGGTGTGCAATATAGTGATTTGACAATTCTATACCTTACCCAACACTCACTGTGATAAGTGTGGTCACCATCTGTCACCATACTCTTCACTACTTTTATGGAGGGATGGGATTTTAGAGTTCCCCACCCCATTAGTTTTGCTTATGTCACTCAAAAAAATTCTTAATTGCTTTTATTTTTAATTTGATGTTGATTTCCAAAGATTTAAATATGCATTTAGACTTTTCAATATTTCTGGGACATTATCACAAAATAGATTAAGTAAGGGAATGGTGGCAAAACACGTTTTCAAAAGCAGGTGATTTGTTAATGTGTGAGGCAACCTAAAGGGAGGAAATAGGGAGTTTAAATATTAGTGATGAGCTAGAGAATGTGCCCCTTGGAAAGAATTACAAATCCACTGATTTCAAATCACATCTGGAGTAAAATATAAAGAAAAAGTCTGAATTGTCCATGAATCCCCAATTTTTGACTCTGGATTATATGAATCTGTCTACATTTCCCAGTGACTTGTAGTTTATATATCATGTATAATCTTTTAATATCACTCACTCATAATGACTTTTCTCATTCTAAGGGCAGGTTGTGGCATTCTAGATTTTTTTTTAGCCTAGTTTACATGTGACAGTATTTTTTTAATATTTTATATTATATATGGTTTGATTTTTACACATCTTTTTTTTCTTAAGATTTTATTTAAAATCGAGTTAGTTAACATATAGTGTTGTATTAGTTTTAGGGGTAGAATTCAGTGATTCATCACTTACATTTACCACCCAGTGCTTAATACAAGGGCCCTCTTTAATGCCTATCACCCATTTAGTATATCCTCACCTACCTCCCTTCCAGAAGCCCTGTTTGTTCTCTATATTTAAGAGTCTCTTGTGTTTTGCCTCCCTCTCTGTTTTTATCTTATTTTATTTTTCCTTCCTTTTCCCCCATGCTCATCTGTTTTGTTTCTTAAATTCCACAAATGGGTGAAATCACAGGTATTTGTCTTTCTCTGATTTATTTCACTTAGCATAATACACTCTAGCTCCATCTGCATCATTGCAAATGGCAAGATTTCATTCTTTTGATGGCTGAGTAATATTCCATATATATACTCACCTCTTTTTTAATCCATCCATCAGTATTTCTATAATTTGGCTATTATAAATAATGCTTCTATAAACATCAGGGTGCATGTATCCCTTTTAAATAAATACCTTTGTATTCTTTGAGTAGATACCCTGTGCAATTACTGGATTGTAGGTCACTTTTTTTTGCTAAGTTTTTATTTCAATTGCAGTTAGTTAACATATAGTGTAATATTAGTTTCAGGTGTGCAATTTAGTGATTCAACACTGACATACAATCCTGGGGCTCATCACAATACCTGGTGCTTAATCTTCATCACCTCAGGTTTACTGGTTTAATACAATGGGTTAAAATAACAAATAGCTATAAATATTGAGGAACTGACTTTTACATCTTGGTTTACATTTGAACAAACACCTTTTATCATAGTGCTCCTTTGTGCCCTTGCTCCTCTGTACTATAAACAGACTTTGCAGATTAGGACAACCTCAGTAATCCAGTGCTGCCTGTGGCAGAATGGACAAGTCTTCATAATTCTCGAGTGCAATACTGAAATGTTTATTTTTTGACAGCCTGGGGCCACATTATTCATTTTTTTTTCAGTAACGAAGAAGACATTTTGACTTTTATTGCTAATTCTGTCTACTACTCAGTTGTTTGAGAGTCTGGCAGGAAAGAGAGAGTCTAATAGGCATCTTTCCAAAAGAACAAAGTCATACACAAAAGCTTGTATTCAAATCTTCATAGAAGCCTTATTTGTCTTAGCCAACAGACAGTAACCCAGATGGCCATTAATTTGTAAATGGATAAACAAAATGTGGCCTACCCATATAATAGGCTACTACTCAACAATAAAATGAACTAACATCTTACACGTGCAACATGAATGAATCTCAAAACTTCCATGCTACATAAGGGAAATCAATCACAGAAGCCTAATTACTATATGATTTCATTTACATGAAATTCTGGGATAGACAAGATTATAGTGTCAAAAGTAGATCAGTCATTGCCTGAAGTGGGGCAGGGTCAGAGAAAGACTGAAAAGGGGCACAAAGAACATTTGGAGGTGAAGGAAGTGTTCCAAAACTAGATTTTAGACATAATTAAATGCTTATATACACTTACCCAAACTCCTTTAACTGTGTATTTAAAACAGACCGATTTTATTGTATATAAATTATACATCGACAATCTATATCTTAACAAAGCTCTAAAAGAACTCGTTAATCATGTTTTAAAATATTAGCATGTTGACTATGGATAATATCAAAGACAGTTTCTCTTCTCAAGAAACTAATGACAAGAAAAAGTCATAATAGAAAGTAGCTATCAGAAATAACCATGATATGCAGATGAATGTTGAGACACTATCTGAAAACTAATGAAAAGAGGCACAATTCATTATTTGTTATTTTATTTCTGACATTTTGTTACATTCGTCAAACAACGCTATCTTAGAAAAAAAAGAGAAAGTTTGAAACATGGTTTGCATGTTACAATTACATAATTTTAAAATAATACTGGTGATATATAGAGTGTATAATAAGAACCACAGGCCCAGTTTTGGGCATATCTCGAATGTGCAGATAGGATGAAGAAATATCACTTTTAATGTTAAAATATACCAAAACAAATAAACATAAAGTGATATGATTATATGATTTTAAAAGGTAATACAATACTACATGGAACAATGTATTTCTCCAAAATTCCCGTGTTTCCTCAAATTCTTCCTTAAAATATTACTAGGAAAATAGAAAGAGTATAAGCTTATAATGGCCAATTTTTGAATGTTTGCAACATGACATCATTAAATCAGTGTATTGATAGAAGCTAATGATAATTGATAAGGTTTTTGAAGAAGATGAGTGAAAGCAAAGTTATTCTGGCAAACGTGATCTTGTAATGGCAAGGAAGTACCTCTGTCCCACTAACATGGAGTGAAGCTAGAATAATTTTTGTTCCATCACAATCCAAATGCTAAGTCCAAAGGGCAAGTCCCACTCATTCTTTCTGATTCAAAAACCACCTAAAAAGATGATGCCTAGAGTAAGCTGTAGATAGACGATTCTAGTCATTGATAAGTTTTATTCTGTATTTCACTTTAATATATCAGCTTTGTAGTTTCTGGAATCCTTTCTAATTCGTTTTTTGTTGTACTAGCTTTTCATTTCAGTTTTGCTATAGATATTATGTTAGGATTTACTATTCCAGGTTTCATTTTGACCCACCACTGTCCAAAAGAAATATCCTTTAATTTAAAAAATCTATATGTTGTCAACAAGAAAATATTGAGATTATTTGGATCAACACAGCTTAGTAATAAGCAATTAAAATTCTATCCCAGACTCTGGAAAAGATTGTTTTCTTATTTGAGGAGTTGGAACAAGGGATCTTTGTTCACTTATAGAAAATAAATTTAACAATATATAGGTATTTACTCCTTGACTTGCAAATATGTATTTTCTTTCTGTTTATAAAATGCCAAATTTAGTAAATTTTAGTGTGACTCCATCTTACTAAAACAGAAAATAATTTTTTAGTTAACCCCAGTTCAATAAATTAGATAGATATATAAAATTATTTAAATCTGAATTTCAGATCTAAATGTTTCCACCAACATTTAATTTTATAAATATATAATAATAATGCCTCACACTATGGTTCATTGTGGTACATGTTGCATTTGAAAATATTTTGCAAAATACAGAGTGCTTTTTAAATACTGATTGTAATTTCTTTTCCTTGTCAAAAATAATGGCAATAATAATAGACTCCCAGACTTTGATCCTGTGAGAATACGCTGCGTGGACTCATGGAGCCACAGCCCAGTTATCTTGAGCATCATTACAGGCTGATATGCTGAAATGCTGCCCGGTGAGTTGGGCTAACTGCACTTTCCTAAGTGAAATCCAATTTGCTTATTATCCTGCAAACATAATCAGAAATTTGGATGCTACAGGTGGGAACTAGGTTGGAAGACTCCAGACATAGTAGAGAGAAATAATTAAATTTGAAAATTGCCATACAGAAATTTACTGTTCCTGAATGCATTCTTGTCACTTACAGAAACTTGCATCTGTGGAATACATTCTTGTCACTTTAGAGAAATATTTGTAAAGATAGTAATAGATATGAAAAAATATTTTGCATTGGTACACTGCTTAATATATAGCAAAACGTTGGCTTACAATGAAATTTAATCCAAATAGTGCTGATTCTCTTCCTTAACATTGTCTGGGCATCTCGCCACAATATGTCTCATTGTGACAGCACCAATACAGCTAATTAAATAACTTCTCATTAATTTTATCTGTATAAACAATAATCTTTCATTGACTCTTCCATCTGTTTTGTATTAATTGTATCATTATATAATCATTCTGATGATTTTCTTTTATAATTCCATAACCAAAAGACATATTTTAAGCTTTTCAGTTGCTTCATATTTAACTAACACTTGAAACTGCCTTTCTTTCTTACGGTAGTTATTCTGGTGGATGTGCAGTAATTTGTGTTTTAACTTATATTTCTATGATAACTAACAAAGTAGAGCACCTTTTTATATGCTTATTTATCATTTGGATATCATTTTGTGTGAAGTGTCTGGTGAGGAATTTTAACAATAGGGGATATTTATATCTTAGTATGTAGAACTTTTTATAAATTATGAATAAAAGTCCTTTGTCAGATGTATATCTCCTACTCTTTGGGATTTTTTTTTTCACTTTTTATTATAAGAAGTTATTAACAATGCATCCAGTTTTGCAGTTTTACCTCTACTAATGGAGATTTGACTACAATGTTTAAGAAATTTTTACCTACCTCAACATCATGATCAACCATTTTTTCCCTAAAGGCATTAATGATTTTCCTTACCAGATTTATATGTATAATTTATTAGAAATTATTTTTTTCATGTGACTATCCAATTTACCCAGCATTATTTATTGAATCCCACAGTCTTAGATGAAGGTATATGTGTCTCATTTTTACATTCTCTTCTGTTCATTGGTATCTTTGTCTAGCATTTTGCCTGATTTTTTCTTGATTATCTACATTTTGTATAGATTTTTGTTCATGTTTGTGTGGCTACTGATTATCATTCTGAGCATGGCTGAAGTACAGGGGCATTTCTGCCTGATATGAGATTCTTATAATGAACAATCTTTAGTTTGGGGCTTCCTAGAGACAGCTAAGACTTTCTTTAACGCTACACTAAGTTTGAAATTCTAACTCAATCAATCTCTCTCATTTCACGGGTGTCAGAATCATCTCACCCACACCTGCTCTTACTCCTCCCTCTCTTACCATGAACAATTCCTGCAGCACACAGACACACACACACACACACACACACACACACACACGTATATTGGCGTCATATTTGGCAATATGTATATTGGCAACTTATTTCCAGAGAAATCAAACTGAGGAATTTGATTATATAAAACTTGAAATTCATCCTTAATGTGATCCCAGTTCTTCCAATATTATAAATAACAGTACGTCTATTAATTAGTAGCAAGACAGATTTTAAAGTGAATTTGGTGAATTCATTGCTGCTTATAAACAACTGAAAATTAAATCTACTAATATTTTCAAGAAAAAAAATCTCACTTAGAAATTAGTATCTGACCTCTTAGGGCTGGCCATATAGCCACTTGGAGGAGGTAATTCCAAATATAAGCCTCTAACTGTACACTTATTAAGATTCCATCATGCCTCAACATAGTGTACATTTAAATAATTTGTTGGTGTTAACATAACTCATAGAAGGAAGAATTTTTACATATGTGTGGTAAAAAGGGTAGGAAATACTCCCAAATATTTTGGAAACTGTTGTTGCTTAAAAGGAGAAATTCTTGTACTTGTAGTGGAAATAATCTAAAGCAGTATTTCCCAAACAAAAAAAATCAGCTTATGAACAAACAAGAACTTTTTTCATTAAAGATTAAATACACTAGAAGACATACAACTTAATTCTTCAAGTCTTGTAGCTTTCTTCTAAGGTCTTTGTAAATGCCAATCAATTGAATTTTATTGCACCTATTCATTGTCACCTTTATTAACCATTGCAACCATTCTCTTATTAACAATGGTCAGTGTTGTAAAAGCAAGTAACATTAGGCTTTGCATTTTAAAGACTAAAAATAAACTCAAAAAACAATCACTTGAAACTGTGCTTTTCTTAAATCCTTAGTTCTCTGGAAATCTTTATATTGTCATAGGGACTAACGCCTAATGAAAATAACATTCCAGGAGCAATGAATCAGAGAAGGGAAGAAATATATTTTGGTATTTTTTGAAAATGTGATGTGTCTTTAAAAATCAAAGATTTAAACATATTCTTCCACTGCCTAATTTTAAAAAATGAGATACTCAGGGAGATCATGTAATTTCAGGGAGATCATGTAATCCTCAGAGATCTAGAACACTCAAAAAGTCGTGAGATTGTGCTCCACATCGCTTCCAAACTGAGCTTGGAGTCTGCTCAAGAATCTTTTCCCCCTCTTCTGCCTCTCCCCAACTCTCTCTCTCTCTCTCTCTCTCTCTAAAAATAAATAAATAAGTCTTTAAAAAGAATGTTCTTTCTCAAAGCATGGCCAAATCCTTCATCTGCATCAGAACTCTTCTTAAACATGATAAGAAGAGAAAAATCTTCTGAAATAAATCTATATAAAATAGAGAGCCGCATTAGTATTAACTTTTCAATTTACCCTGCTTTTTTGCTCTAAGTTTTATATGCTATGCTTTGTTTATTTATTTTTTGTCTCCAGCCACTAGAATATAAGTTCTATTGTGACAGGAAAACTGTTTTATTCCATTTAAAAAATTTCCAGCTCCAAAACAGAGTCTAGTACGCTGTATGGAATCTCAGATATCTTAAAATATAGATATCCAGTTTTGAGCTTAAAATAATAGTTCTCTCCAAGCAATTTAATGTCTTTTATAAGTGTGGAGTTGCACTGTTTTCCCAAGCTTTAAAACTGAATTTTTGTAACTCTGTGTAAAGAGGGCCTGAGGCTGGAGGAAAATGTGAAAGAATAAGATATTGGGAGAGTGTTTCTAAAACTAAGTTTCAGTAACTCCTCTGGCCCATTTTTTTAATTTCCTTCTCAAAATCTGCCATTTTTGTCTGCATACACCGAACCTGTGTTGTCTTTGTGGTTCTGTCTGAAAGTACACATCTTTTCTACTATTTTTTTCTCTTCAATATTCCCAGATGCTTCTTGCTCCTTCTCTGCACTCATAGCCCTGTTCTTATTTATATTTTACAGAAATAGACACGACTCATCCATGAATGGCAGATGCTAATTCATTTCATTATTATATGTTTGTTTTAACCTGTTACATCCTTTACCTTGGGAATCAAAAGAAATGACTGTGCTCACTTTGGAAGCACATACACTAAAATTGGAATGATACAGAGAAGATTAGCACATTCTCTGTGCAAGTAGGACATGTAAGTTTGTGACACATTCCATACTTTTCAAACAAGCATATGAAAAGATGTTCAACATCATACCTCATTAAAGAATTGCAAATTAAAACAGCAATAAGATTTTTTCAACTACACATACATTAAAATTACTAAAATCTAAAACACTGACAACATCAAATGCTGACCTGGATGTGGAGTAACAGAGAAAATACAACATTCATGCTGGAGGGAATGCAAAATGGTACAACTACTTTGGAAGACTGTTTAGCAGTTTTTAACAAAAATAAACGTATTCCCACCATATGATCCAGCAATCACACTCATTGGTATTTACCCAAATGAGTAAAAAACTTATGTCCACAAAAAAACCTGAGCATGGATGTTTACAGTAGTTCTATTTATAATTTCCAAAACTTGGAAACAACTGAGATATCCTTCAGTAAGTGAACGGGTAAATAAATGGTGGCCCATCCAGACAATGGAGTATTGTTCAGTACTAAAGAGAAATGAGTTGTCAAACAATGAAAAGACTTGGAAGAACATTTTATTAAGTGAAAGAAGACAATCTGAGAAGGCTATATACTACATATCAACTATATGGAATTCTGGAAGAAGCAAAACTATGGAGACAATAAAATATCAGTGGGTGTCAGCATATAGTGAGAGGAAAGGATAATAGATGGAACAGAGGATTTAGGACAATGAAACTACTATTTATATTACTACAATGTTTGATACATGTCATTATACATTTATCAAAATCCATAAAACATATAACACCAGGAATGAACCCTACTGTAAACAATGGAGTTTGAGTGATAATGACACGTTAGTGTTGATTTATTGCTTGTAAGCAAATACAGCTCTCTGGTGGGGGGTGTTGATGGTGGGATAGGCTGAGTGTGTAGGGCAAGGAGATATATAGGAATCCTGTGTTTTTGATGTAGTGTTCAACAATTCATTAGTTGTGTATAACACCCAGTACTCTTCACAACACAGGTCCACCTTAATACTCATCATCCGGTTACCTGATCCCCCCAACCCCCTTCCTTCTGTAACTCTCAATTTGTTTCCCTGATTCCAGAGTCTCTCAGGGTTTGTCTACCTCTCTGATTTCTTCCCATTCAATTTTCCCACCCCTCCCTGCCATCCTCCACTCTATTCCTTATATTATACATATGAGTGAAACCACATGATAATTGTCTTTCACTACTTGACTTATTTCATTAAGCATAATCCCCTCCATTTGGACTTGAACCAAACACAATTTGGTAATGGCTCCTTTAAATAATTGTTTTGTCTAAAGAAACCCCAGGTTTATTTAACTTAAGGTTAAATAGGTTAAGGTAGTCTGTGATCAAAAGAAGAACAAGGGCTCCTGGGTGGCTCAGTTAAGCGGCTGCCTTCAGGTCAGGTCATGATCCCAGGGTCCTGGGATTGAGCCCTGCATCAGCTCCCTGCCCAGCGGGGAGCCTGCTTCTCCCACTCCAATCCCCCTGCTTGTGTTCCTTCTTTCCCTGTCTCTCTCTCTCTGTCAAATAAATAAATAAAATCTTTTTAAAAAATAGATGAAGTATATTTTTAAAGGAATAATTTGTGTATTTATCATAACTAGACAGATAACATAGACTGAACAAATGTGCAGTTGTTACCCCAGCAATCAGACAACAAAAATAAATAAAAGGCATCCAAGTAGGAGTGCCTGGGCCTCTGTCATTAAGCATCTGCCTTCAGATCAGATCATGATCCCAGGGCCCTGGATCAAGCCCCACATCCAGTTCCCTGTTTGGTGGGGAGCCTGCTTCTCCCTCTTCCTCTGCCTGCCACTCCCCCTGCTTGTGCTCTCTCTTTATCTCTGTCAAATAATAAATAAAATATTTTTTAAAAAGGCATCCATATGAGCTAGGAAGAATTCAAACTTTTTGCAGATGACATGATACTGTATGTAGAAAACCCAAAAGACTCTACCAAAAAATTGCTAGAACTGATACAGGAATTCAGCAAAACTGCAGGATATAAAATCAATGCGCAGAAGTCTGTTGCATATCTATACACCAATAATTAAGTAATGGAAAGAGGAATCAAGGAACCAATCCCATTTACAACTGTACCAAAAATCATAGGATACCTAGGAATAAACCTAGCCAGAGAGGTAAAAGACCTCTATCCTGAAAACTATGGAACACTAATGAAAGAAATTGAGGAAGACACAAAGAAATGGAAAAACATTCCATGCTCATGGATTGGAATAAAAAATTTTGTTAAAATGTCTGTACTACCCAAAGCAATCTATACATTCAATGCAATCTCATCAAAATAACACCAGCGTTTTTCACAGACCTACAACAAACACTTTTAAAATTTCTATAGAACCACAAAAGACCCCAAATAGCCAATGCAATCCTGAAAAAGAAAAGCAAAGCTGGAGGTATCACAATTCTAGACTTAAAGCTGTATTTCAATGCTGGAATCTTCAAGATAATATGGCACTGTAACAAAAACAGACATAGATCAATGGAACAGAATAGAGAACCCAGAAAGGAACTTCAACTATATTGTTAATTAATCTTTGACAAAGGGGAAAAGAATATCCAATTGAAAAAAGACAGTCTCTTCAACAAATGTTTTTGGGAGAATTTGGCAGCAACATGCAGAAGAATGAAACTGGGATGGAATTTTCTTACACCATAAATAAAAATAAATTCAAAATAGATGAAAGATCTAAATGAGAGATAGGAACCAACCAAATTCCTAAAGGAGAACATAGGTAGGTATCTCTTTGACCTCAGCCACAGCAACTTCTTGTTAAACACATTTCCAAAGACAAGGGAAGCAAAAGCAAACATACACTATTGAGACTTCACCAAGATAAAAAGTTTCTTCACAGTGAAAGAAACAATAAAACTAAAAGGCAACTACAGAATGGGAAAAGAAATTTGCAAATGATATATCAGATAAAGGGCTAGTATCAAAAATGTATAAAGAGCTTACCCAACTCAACAGCTCAAAAATGAAAAAGTCCAGTTAAGAAATGGGCAAAAGACATGAACAGACATTTCTTCAAAGAAGACATACAATGGCTAACATGCACATGAAAAAATGTTCACCATCAGTCATAATCAGGGAAATATAAATCAAAACCATGATGAGATGACCTCACATCAGTCAGAATGGCTAAAACTAACAACACAAGAAACAACAGATATTGATGAGTATGTGGAGAAAAGGGAACCCTCTTATACTGTTGGTGGGAATACAAACTGGTGCAGCCACTCTGGCAAACAGTATGGAGGTTCCTCAAAAAGTTAAAAATAGAACTACCCCATGACCCAACAATTGCACCCCTAGGTATTTATCCAAAACATACAAAAATAGTGATTCCAAGGGGCACATACACCCAATGTTTATAGCAGCATTATCAAAAAGAGTCAGATTATGGAAAGAGCCCAAATGTCCATCTACTGATGAATGGGTAAAGAATGAATCATTAAACACTACATCAAAAACTAATGTTGTACTATATGTTGGCTAACTGAATATAATAATAATTTTAAAAAGAAGTGGCATATATATATATATATACATATATATATAATGGAATTTTAATTAATCATGAGAAAGGATGAAATTTGCCATTTAGAATGACATGGATGGAGTTAGAGAGTATTATGCTAAGCAAAATAAGTCAGAGAAAGACAAATACCATATCATTTCAATCACCTGTAGAATATAAGGAACAAAACATATGAAGAGAGGGAAAAAAGAGAGACAAGCAAACCAAGAAACCAACCTTTAGCTATAAAGAACAAATTGATGGTTACCGGAAAGAAAGTGGGTGGGGGGATGGAGATTAAGGAGGGTACTTGTGAGGAGCACTGGTGTATGGAAGTGTTGAAGCACTATATTTTATACCTGAAACTAATATAACACTGTATGTTAACTAAATGCAATTTAAATAAAAACTTAAAGAAAAAGAGCTTTAAAAAATAAAATAAACAATGTTAACCAGAGTGTGGAAGACAGACTGGCAGTTTCTTATAAAACTAAATGTAGATTTGCCATAAAATCCAGCAATCACACTCAGGTGTTTACCCAGGTGTCTTGGATTGTCCATCTTATAAGCAACGAACATTTATTTCTTCTAAGTCAGGAGCCTGGAAGATGAGGGTGCCAGTATGATCAGGTTCTGATGAAGGTCTTTTTCTGTGTTACAGAATGCCAACTTCTTAGTATGTCCTCACATGGTGAGAGAGGCTAAGAGCAATGTGGGATCACTTTTATAAAAGTGTTAATTCCTTTCATGCTCTCATGATCCAGTCACCTCCCAGAAGTTCCATCTTTTAATACCATCACATTAACCTTTAAGGTTCCAACATATAAATCTGGGGAATATACAAACATTCAGACACTAGCACCCAAGTGTTGAAAAATTATATCCACACACACACGAAAAAAACCTGCACATGACTATTTATAATAGCTTTATTCATAAAGCTCCTAAAAAACTAGAAGCAAAGAAGATGTCCTTCAATAAGTGGATGGATAAGCAAACTGAATATTATTCAGGGACAAAGAGAAATGAACTAACAAACCATGAAAAGACATGGAAGGATCTTATATGCATATTGCTAAAAGAAAGAAGTCAGTTTGAAATGGCTGTATATACTGAATGATTCCAATTACATGACATTCTGGAAAAGGCAAAAGTATAGTGATAATAAAAAAGATCAGTGTTTGCCAGAGGCTTGGGAGAAAGGGATGAAAATTGAGTACATGAAGTATAGTTGTGTGGTTTTTGTTTTGTTTTGTTTTTTAGGGTGATAAAACTGCTCTGTGTTACATAATTTTGGATATATAAAGTTATGATTTTGTCAAAACCCATAGAAACTTATAGCCCAAAAAGAGTAAAACTTAATGTATGAAAGTGTTTTTTTATTAATTTTTTAAATTTTTTTATAAACATATAATGTATTTTTATCCCCAGGGGTACAGGTCTGTGAATCGCCAGGTTTACACACTTCAGAGCACTCACCATAGCACATACCCTCCCCAATGTCCATAACCCCACACCCCTCTCCCGACCCACCTCCCCCCAGCAACCCTCTGTTTTGTGAGATTAAGAGTCTCTTGTGGTTTGTTTCCCTCCTGATCCCATCTTGTTTCACTTATTATTTCCCACACCCCGAACCCCCCATGTTGCATCTCTACTTCCTCATATCAGGGAGATCATATGATAGTTGTCTTTCTCTGATTGACTTATTTCACTAAGCATAATACCCTCTAGTTCCATCCAATTGTTGCAAATGGCAAGATTTCATTTCTTTTGATGGCTGCATAGTATTCCATTGTATATATATACCACGACTTCTTTATCCATTCATCTGTTGATGGACATCTAGGTTCTTTCCATAGTTTGGCTATTGTGGACATTCCTGCTATAAACATTCGGGTGCACATGCCCCTTCAGATCACTACGTTTGTATCTTTAGGGTAAATACCCAGTAGGGCAATTGCTGGGTCATAGGGCAGCCCTATTTTCAACTTTTTAAGGAACCTCCAGGCTGTTTTCCAGAGCGATTGCACCAGCTTGCATTCCCACCAACAGTGTAGGATGGTTCCCCTTTCTCCGCAACCTCGCCAGCATCTCTCATTTCCTGACTTGTTAATTTTAGCCATTCTGACTGGTGTGAGGTGATATCTCATTGTGGTTTTGATTTGTATTTCCATGATGCCAAGTGATGTGGAACATTTTTTCATGTGTCTCTTGGCCATCTGGATGTCTTCTTTGAAGAAATGTCTGTTCATGTCCTCTGCCCATTTCTTGATTGGATTATTTGTTCTTTGGGTGTTGAGTTTGCTAAGTTCTTTAAAGATTTTGGACACTAGCCCTTTATCTGATATGTTGTTTGCAAATATCATCTCCCATTCTGTCAGTTGTCTTTTGGTTTTGTTAACTGTTTCCTTTGCTGTGCAAAAGCTTTTGATCTTGATGAAATCCCAATAGTTCATTTTTGCCCTTGGTTCCCTTGCCTTTGGCGATGTTCCTAGGAAGAAGTTGCTGTGGCTGAGGTTGAAGAGGTTGCTTCCTGTGTTC
>PISX010017627.1:0-42880 GCA_004024625.1 Mellivora capensis | reverse complement strand
AAGATTTTATTTATTTATTTGTCAGGGAGGGAGAGAGAGAGAGCAAGCACAGGCGGACAGAGTGGCAGGCAGAGGCAGAGGGAGAAGCGGGCTCCCCGCCGAGCAAGGAGCCCGATGTGGGACTCGATCCCAGGACGCTGGGATCATGACCTGAGCCGAAGGCAGCCGCTTAACCAACTGAGCCACCCAGGCGTCCCAGGGCTTATCTTTGTATTAAAAATTAAGACTCAAATATAAAAAGATTTTTCTTTGACAATAATAACAAAGCCATTACATGTAATATAAATAACAGTGGTTATGATAAAAGGTAACAGTCTTTTCAAAAAAAATAATTTGATGAGAAAGACATTGTTTTATATTTTTATAAATCTTTTCAATGTCTAATAGACTCTCAGGTTGCTTCTTCTCTGTTTCTGCATTTGATCTGTTAGTGATATGTTATTTTGGTTGAAGGATGAGAAGGAAATCTGACCTTACACAAATACATAGTTTGAAAAGTGAGGAATCTTTTAATAGTCTTTTCATATAACCTTGGCCATTCTCTGTAACTGCACCAGAACTCCATGGCAGTTTACGAGGAGAGAATGTGTGGCATCTTGGCATTGTTGTGACAATTCGTATGACCTGGGGGCCCTGGGACCCCTGACAGGCCCAGGCCATCCTTTGTGACCCTCTGTCTTAGAGAACAGGACTGAGTTATGCATTTTCACAAGAGAAATGCTGTGACAACCATTTGGCAGTTTTATTAATCTGTATTGACAACCCACTGGGAAGGGAGTTGGATGCTTTTCCTGCTGGATCAGTGCTTACTCCTTTCTATAGGAAAAGTGCAGTGAGACTCTGGGTTGTGTGCTTGCTTGGCAAACATGCAGCCAACAAGCCCAGTGAGTTTTATGAAGTGTGTGTGGTTATGAAACAACAAGGTATTCAAAAAATTGAGACTACAGAAATGAAACAAAATAAAAAACTACCCCTTTTAAAAAATAACTAGTTCATATTTTTTTGCATCCCCCCCCTTTTTTTTTAAGATTTTGCTTATTATTAGATTGAGAAAATGAGTGGGGGGAGCGGCAGACGGAGAAGCAGACTGCCCGCTGTGCAGGGAGTCCGATGTGGGACTCTGTCCCAGGACCATGGATGGGATCACGACCCGAGCCCAAGGCAAACGCTTAACCAACTGAGCCCCATCCTGGTGTATGTACTTGTAAATATTCACGGTTAGTTATGTGAATTTTAGAACATAGCTGTAATTATCCTGTCTGCAGTCTGATGCCCTGCTTTTTAAACTTAATGTAACCTCTGAATATTTTAAATAGTTTCTGCTTTTCTATAATTATTTTTATTTTTTTGTTTCTTGCTAAAGCTGCTGTGAACATGGTTTGTGAAATAGTTTACTTATTTTTATATTATTTCATTAGCACAGATTTTTTTTTAAAGATTTTATTTATTTATTTGACAGAGATCACAAGTAGGCAGAGAGGCAGGCAGAGAGAGAGAGAGAGAGAGAGCGCGAGGAGGAAGCAGGCTCCCCGCTGAGCAGAGAGCCCAATTCGATGCTTGATCCCAGGACCCTGGGATCATGACCTGAGCCAAAGTCAGGGGCTTAACTCACTGAGCCATCCAGGTGCCCCAGCACAGATTTTAAATAACAGCAAGCGTGTGAAGTTTTAGATAGATGTTGATACTATATTCTAGTCAAATTTTTCTTTTTACTTTTTTTTGTGGGAATTTTTTTTTTTAAGATTTTTATTTATTTATTTATTTGACAGAGAGAGAGAGAGACAGAGATCACAAGTAGGCAGAGAAGTGGGCAGAGAGAGAGGAGGAAGCAGGCTTCCTGCTGAGCAGAGAGCCCGATGCGGGGCTCGATCCCAGGACCCTGGAATCATGACCTGAGCCAAAGGCAGAGGCTTTAACCCACTGAGCCACCCAGGTGCCCCTATTGTGGGAATTTTTAACCACAGAAGTAGAGAGGGTAGGCAGAGCAGCCCTCTGTGTGCCCGTCTGTCTTCAGCTGCCAGCCACTTGCTGCAGTCTTGTATTTTTGTTTCTTAAATTTACCAAAAAAGTTATTAGCATATTTTAAAGCAAATTCTGGGTATGTAATGTCACCTGTAGTCTCTCAGTTTATATGTCTCCCAGATAAGACCTTTAAACAGACACATCACCTGGATTGTGCCCAGTGGAATCAATAATCATTTGATAATACCCTTTGTTACCTAGGCAACAGTCAGTTTTTCCTGTCAAAAATGTCATTCTGAAGTTAATTTATTTCAATCCAGATACAGTTCTCACGTTACATAAGGTTATTTTGGTTAAAGCTTTTGTATTTTGTGGCAATAAAAAATCCCTCCCATTTTTCCATGTCTTATGTGTGCTGCAGAAATGAGGTCATCTGTCTTCTAGAATGCTCCACATTTTGGATTTAGCTAATGGCTTTGTGTTGATGTGATTCAACATGTATTGTTCCAGAATTTCCTTTAAATTGGGAGTCCGATCTAGAGGTTTGATTAATTACAG
The DNA here is from genome assembly GCA_004024625.1 of Mellivora capensis. NCBI lineage: Eukaryota > Metazoa > Chordata > Mammalia > Carnivora > Mustelidae > Mellivora > Mellivora capensis. The sequence continues at coordinate 40,360 of PISX010017627.1, read as the reverse complement.
GTTCTTTTTGGGGGAAGAATGACTGATAAATGGTGCTTGCTCTTCACATCAGGAAGAACGTAACACCTGGTCGTTCCACGTTCCTGACAGGATGGAAAAGTGCTCTAGTGTCCCGTCTCATCCAGCCATTGTGAAGTTCTCCATCAGCTCTGCCCCGGGCTTGAGCAGGCATCAGTGGTTATTGCTTTTTTATTTCATTAGCTCTTGAAAACAGTTTGATTTTCTAATTTGGTCTGTCAGTGTTTATTAGCTGCGGCTCCTGTACGGACAGCCGATGGCCCTGACCCGCTGCGTGGCTGCGCTGCCGGCGTCACACAGGCACGGCCGGCCCATGATGCTGGCCTGTAGAAAGCTTCAGAGAGGTGACTTGGAACCCTGAGAACCTCCGGAGGTGACCAGCGTGGGGTGAGGGTTTGAACGTTTGTCACCCGTTCGTTCTTCCCAGGCTCCGTCCTTCCGCGGCTGTGAGAGCCCTTCCCTTCCCTTCCTGTTGCTGCTGTGCCGAGCCGGCAGGCTCGCTCCCTGGCTTCCTTGCTGTCAGAGTGAGTGTGGCCTGGGTTGGCGTCACAGAAGCAGTCACCGGCGCTCTTGGAAAGTGTGGAAAAGATGAGGAAAGCCTGAGGAGTTGTCACAGGTGGAAGTGACAGCTGAATGCCGTGGGAGGTCCTAGATGGGACCCCGGAGACCTTAATGAATGTTTCATTATGAAACAGACATCTCTGGTACATGGGAAAAGGGTTCTTTAGGGACAGATCCGAGAGAACCATCCTCTCCCAAGTGTTTAATAAGACTGATCAAACTTTTAGGTGTAGCTTTGACAGGTGAAATTAAAAATGTCCAACTAGCATAGAGGCCACAGGACAGGAAGGAGGGCCCTTTGATTTCATCTCTGCCTTTTCACTTTCAGAGATGAAATTAAACCGGAAAAGTAAGTCCTTTTGTTCAGCTCAGGAAGGCTTTGTGAAGGCTGCCTCTGAACAATATCAGGTTTTCAAATTCCTAGGTCTTACGCTGGCAAATGCTTTGTTTTGGTGATAAATCCCGCGCCCCCCCCCCCCATTTCTCTTTAAAACCTGGAGACCTGCTCTTTGGCCATGCCTGGAAGCAGTAGTTTAAATGGTTTAAGTCTCAGGGTGGTTTGGGGCCCTTGAATGAGTGATGAAAAGGTGGTTTTGTTATTTATTGAACTCTTGTCAGTGTTGCGTCATCGTACTCTGTCTTTATTTTAGATTCAGACACTTGATAAAGTCTGATTTTATGCTTTGTACCTTTTGTGCTGCTTAAACAAGGTGGAGATCAGTAAGGTCTTTTCAGGTGTAGGACTTAGGAAAACAGTGCATGTTAGATCAGTAATTAAGAGATCTTGTGGTGTGACGTCAGGAGTATTTGTTTGTGGGCCGGAGGCCTGGGACAGACCAGGTCGGCTGTGTCTCTTGTGCTGTAGGACGCTGCCGTGCTGCCTTTTACACCTTTTGTCGCGGAACATTTTCAAGCACAAGCAGGCTGGGTTGAATCGTGAACCCTCATATCCCTCTTCCAAGGGGAACAGATACGAGCTCCCACCTCTCTGTCCACATGTTATTTTGAGGAAAATTCCAGACATCATATTATTGACCCTGTAAATATTTCAGTATGCAACTCTGTAAGGCCTGTTGTTTTTTTTTTTTTTAATTAAAGACAACCTTAGCATCATTCTCACATCTTAGAAAATACAGTGATGTTTTGATGCCATCAAATACCCCATCGGACCGCTTCCCTGATTGTCACTTGTTTGAATAAAGCCGCACAAGCCAAGTCAAGCCGTGGCCTGGCCAGTACGTGCATCTCGTGTCGGTTGGTGCTGAGGCAGCCGGGCGACCTGTCCTAGTGTTCCGCACCCCCGGCGTCCGCAGGGGCACTGTTTGTCGCGAGTTCGTAGGTTAGTAATGGGCCGTCCTGGGTGTGCATACGGTTCGTCTGTCTGTCTTGCGAGACCACTGCCTGCCTTGCTGCTGGTGCTGTCAGGAGGCATAGAGTCTCGGACTGAAAAATCAAGGCAGTGGTTGCCGTAAAGGATTCTTACAGTTGGATTTCCCCCTTTTGGCTGTCTTACCTTGTTTTTAACCGAACATTTTTTTTCATTGAGAATCTTACAAATCGAGGAGTTCATGGTGGTGAAGTGTTTGTGACACCTTCTGTGACATCTGGTTAGCGTCCCATGACTTCATTTCTGGATTTGGTGTTTGGGGAGAGTCGATGTCTGTCCGTCTGTCTCTCCCTCCCTCCCTCCCTCCCTTCCTTTCGCTCTCTTTTTCTTTTTTTCGGTTTTATTTATTTGTGAGAGAGAGGGAGAGAAAGAGTACCAGTAGGGGAGGAGTGGAGGGAGAGGGAGAAGTAGTTGTCCAGCAGAGCAGGGAGCCCAGGATCATGACAGGAGCGGAAGGTAGAAGCTTCATCGAGTCACCCAGGCGCCCCTTGATGTTCGTTTCTGTGATAGTTTCACATGTTGCAGACTCTTACAGTTTAACATCTGACACCCTGATTTTGGAGGACGTTGACCTCCATGAAACTGATCTGTTTCAGGCGCTTGCTTCCTGCAGTTTATGTTGCCAAACCTGTCAGCACAGAAGTGATTTTGTGCTTTCGTGCCTGATGGTAGCGTTGACTGTTGGAAGAGATTACCTCCGATCTTCAGATGATTTCATCAACAGGAGTTTTGGAAATTTATCATACGCAGGTTTCTGAGAGTAGGGAGCACCATCGTAGAAACTAAGAACCTGCCTGGTTACCTTGCGAGACAGAAATAGCTAGCTTTCAAATCTCTGTATCTGGCCCGTGGCTGCTGTGTTTCAGGAGAGCCTGAGAGGAACCTGGATTAAAGCCAGTCCTAGTGGTGCTCTGAGGCAGCGCGGTGCTGCAGAAAGAGGGAAACACCAGAGGTCAGCTCCGGGTGTCTGAGAACCCTGGCTCTTAAGCTGATCGTACGAAATAATGATTATTGTTGTCTTCAAGAGTTATTATTTGTGCTGTTTGGGAAAATCAGGTGAGATCTCTTGTTTGAAGTTCAGTCTCTGTTGAGGCGAATCAGTGCTTTGGAAAGTCTGCTTTGCAGCAGCGGGGCTCGATCCCAGGACCCTGGGCTCCTGACCGGAGCTGAAGGCAGATGCTTAACCACTGAGCCACCCAGATGCCCCGGTCCTGCTCTCTTGAGGTGGTTTTCGGTTTGTGTGGGTCAGGATTTCGAAGGGATTCCTTTTTAACTAGTTATTGTTTATTTCTCTTTAAAACTCATGTTCTGGAACAAAATAAATTAATGGGGCCAGTCAAAATGATACATGTAAATTTGGGATTCATCAAATCACAAATTGGAGTCCTATTCATTTTATTATTTTCTGTTTTTAAGAAAATGGTTTTCTGAGTATGAGTGGGTTTGTATGTGTTAACACGTGATTTCTAGTCTTAGTATATATTCTTGGGTTGAATTATGGGCAGATTCCTTTTTTTTTTTTTTTTAAGATTTTATTTGTTTAAGACAGAGAATGTGCGCACGAGCAGTGGGAGGGGGAGAAGCAGGTGGTCTTGCTGAGCAGGAAGCCTCACACGGCTCAATCCCAGGACCCTGAGATCACGACCTGAGTTGAAGGCAGACATGTAACCTCTGGAGCCACCCAGGTGCCCCGTGGGTAGATTTTTTTAAACTACTCAGACTGCAGAGGCTCCTGGGGGACTTAGTCCATTGGGTGGCTGGCGCTTGATCTCTCCTGGGCTCTTGATCTCAGGGTCATGAGTTCAAGCCCTGAGTTGGGCTCCATGCTGGGCGTGAGCCCAAATTTAAAATAAATAAGTAAATAAGTAAATAAGCCGCTTAGACTCCGGAGGGATAAACACATGCCCTGGAAAACCTGAGAATTTTAAGACTTCGTAGTAACTTCATTTTGAGCATCCGTTGTATTCTGTACTTCAGGTTACTGATGTGTTGTCTTCTGTTGTTTCACAGCATTCTACGGTTGCCATTCAGCTTCTCCCAGTGCGGCCACAAAGTAAACAGCTCATGACTTCTGATCAGGACACTAAGGTCGTGGCTGAACCGCAGGGCCAGCGAGTCCAGGAAGGGAAAGACAGCGCTCATCTGGTGAGTGTGGGTCGAGGCCAGAATTGGCCTGGTGCCTCGCTTTCCTCTTCTCATCACAGATGCTGTGTTGGATTTAATAAGTAAATCAGAGTAGTAACTCTGGTATATCTTACAACCGAAGTATAGATGTTATGTTCTGAATAAGTTTATGGGGAGCTTAGTAGTAGAGGAAGCAGTAGGTGAGAGAGAAAACACGTATCTCTAGACACTTAAAAGCTTTTGGAGTTGAAATCACCAAGAATAATGCAGTGATTTATAAAAACTGTAATAACATTACACCTGTTGTACTGGTAGGTATTTAAAGAATTAACTAGGACTGTAAAATAAATTTTGACTGCTTTTAAGATTTTACCCTATCAAGCAAAGCAGATTTTTATCAGTTTTCCCCATTGAAACTATAAGGAATTTTGCTTACAGTGGTCAGTCAGAATTTTAAAATATTTTTAAGTTTCTAGGCTCCTACATCTTTCTGAATATTATTGGTTTGTCATGTAAAAATGTGTCTGTCTTAGGGGATTTTGTTTTTGCTAAACTACTGTGGTTTGAAAATACTGCCTTCCATTGTAATGATGGTGTGTTTGATGTTTTCAATTTTACAGATGAATGGTCCCATATCTCAGACCACTCCTCAGACAAGCTCCATCCCAGCTTTGAGTCAGGTAATTCACAGCTGAGGCTCACAAACAACTATGTATTGTAACAAAATTAGAAAATGTTGATGTTTCCCAACAAAGGGGGGGTCTGGAGGTGGGGGAGCCCCACGTGGGTTGTTGTAAGTGGCCAGTACTTTATGTCCTCCTCTGACTTTTGTGTGTGCTGCATGTCTAGTTCTACAGACGGGTGTGCGGCTTGTTCATTTAGTGTCAAATACTCATTGCAGTGTTCATAGTGATCCACTGGTAATCTGTGAGCTGTATATGATTAGCGCTACATTTTGAAAGTCTGTGTTCTTTAAAGTACACAAGTCATAGTAAGCTTTTACTAAGAAAATCAGTTTCACATTTTGGCTGTGGTTAATGAAAGAATAAGCAAATGGAGTTGCATCAGTTGTCTTTACCTTATGTGCATGCGCATGTGTCAGGTGCATTTGGAGCCACTCCAGACTTAGCTTGGCATCTTCTAAGTGATCTTATAAACCTGGCACAATTTAAAAAATAAAAAATTCTAAAGTAATCTTGGAAAACTTAGAGTAAATTTTGTCCAGTTTGTAAGCAGTTCATGTAGAAACTGAAGGAGGGATTGGATTGCTGATCCTTTTAATAAGGTAGGATTTTTTTTTAAAGATTTTATTTATTTATTGGACAGAGATCACAAGTAGGCAGAGAGGCAGACAGAGAGAGAGAGGGCGAAGCAGGCTCCCCGCTGAGCAGAGAGCCCGATGTGGGGCTCAATCCCAGGACCCTGAGATCATGACCTGAGCCGAAGGCAGAGGCTTAACCCACTGAGCCACCCAGGCGCCCCCAATAAGGTAGAATTTTTTAAAATGAAAGATTCCCTCCAAACTATTATTATTTCATTGTTGTTATTGTATATGTACTTTTTTTGTATATTGTATTTTACATTGATTTTTTAAAAATGAATTTTATAATATTTTAAGTACTTTAAGATCCCAAGACTTTTAGTAATCTAAAAAGGAAATTATACAGAAATCATTAAAAAAAACTTTTTAGGACCAACCTTCTTCCTCTCCATGGTTGATTTATGGTCCAACATAATATTCAGATAATCTTTTTAAAACTTATTGTAAGGATAAAACTAAATTTTGGATTCTTTGGTTCTTTTTTTTTTTTTTTTTTGCCTGTTTTATTAACTTATGCATAAATATTGAGACAAGACCTATCTAGAAAAGAATTGAAACACTTGAACCAGAATGTAGAATTTCACATCTGTACAGAAATAATTTGCAACTAGTACTGCCTGTATATGCTTTGTCACTTTTAAGAGCTAATGCCCTGTAAGAGACCCTCGATGGCAAGTTCTTGGTTCGGCCTTGATCATTTGCACCCCTGGTGGCTCTTGGACACATCCCATCTCTGATGCAAAGTTTTGTAAAGTGTGGATGTACTATTTGCCAGTGTTAACAGGGTGTTGCACACTTAGGTTTTCATAGGATCATGAAATACTAGAACTGGAAGGTGCCCTGGGAGATAACTGGGCTTATAACAAAGCTTTATTTACAACAGACTTTAGCATCTTTACAGAAAATGAAAGGATACACCCATTTTTATGGAGTTGTAATCAGCATACATATATTTCACCTCATCTTTTCCCACATGGCATGATTTCGTCTCTGTATTTCCTTGTCCTTGCCATTATGGTCTTTTCTTTATGTTGCAGTGCTCTGGTTCTTTAGCCATTGATTTGGGGGCATTTATATTGTTTTTCTTTCTTTCCTGCTGTTATAAACGGCATTGCTTTGAATAGCTCTCTAGCTGGCATCATCACGGTGCGCCCGAGTGTGTGGGCGTGGCCGTCGGTGTAGCGCTGCAGGTGTTTCCGTGGCCAGGTGGGTGTGTCTGGCAGCCTGATTCGGGAAGCGGTCTCTTGAAGGTTCAGCCTTCGTCCAGCTGGTTATGGTGAGAGGAGAATTGCCGTAGTGGCACCCAAATAAATGTCTGAATAATTCAGGAGTAACTTTGCACTTATCCAGTGGTAATATTAATCCTATATATTGTACAGTCTCCCCCCCCCCCCCACTAAAACCTTACTGAGTAGTAATTCTTTACAACCCCAGCCAATCAGTGGGCATCAAAAAAATTGATCTTTAGCTAGATGAAGTTGAGACCCAGAGAGGCTTAAGTAATTTCCCCAAGATTACTTAACTGTAGAGTGGCAGAGCCATGATTTGAACCCAGGCAACCTGGCTTCAGAGTCCAAACTCAAGGTGAGATACACCTCCTCTTTGGTGTCTGTTATTTCATTTAAAAAAAGAAACAAGTAGAAAATAATACCCCAAACAAAAATCTACTTGAATGATCTCTGAGTGGATGGAATTAACTTGGGATAAAGTTGCGAGGATTTTAGGTGGGGAATAGCACGACTTGTATTTTAGGAAGATGACTTTAGCTTTGGTATGTTTTTATATATAATAGATTGTAGTGAGCAAAGACGGCAAATAGGAAACTGTTAAGGAACGGAGGTTAAAAGTGACAATGGTGGGTTGGACTAGGAATGAATGGATTTCAGATTATTCCGGAGGTGGGTTTAACCACACCAAGTGGTGGATTGGATTGGACTGAGGGAGGGATAAATCAGGGGTAGTGGAACAGCTTGATGGATAGCGGTTTCATTTATAATGAGATGGAAAAAATTGGAGAAGGAAAGGTTTGTGGAGGGGAAATCCAGCTGGTAGAAACTCAGGCAAGCAGTGGGGCGGGGGGCAGTGGGGCCAATTGGACCTCAGTGGAGAGGTTGGAGTCTGATGGGTTTAAGTTTGAAGTAAACAGAGGTTTTATTACTTACTACTTTATAAAATTATTATATAGAAAAGACCATTAAAACTATGGAAATATGGATTGGGGATATATAATTGAAAAGTAACTGAGTTATTACTTGGAATAAAATCAACGCTAATCCTTTTTTCCCCTCCGTAATGTTTTGCTTATCTTGACATAGGTTTATGTCCCGCAGTGGCATTCTTGGCTTTAACTTTTATTTTCATTGATTCATCCTCTTCTAATCACCTGTATTGCTTTTATAATTTGATTAAAATTTATTTAAGAAGTTATGTTCTACATTATTTTTTAAAAATGTTTCAAGTGGGGGCGCCTGGGTGGCTCAGTTGGTTAAGCATCGGCTTTCAGCTCAGCTCATGATCCCCGGGTCCTGGGATGGAGCCCCTCATCAGGCTCCCTGCTGGGTGGGGAGCCTGCTTCTCCCTCTGCCATTCACTCTGCTTGTGCTCTCTGGCTCTCTGTATCTATCAAATAATAAAATCATTAAAAAAAATGTTTCAAATGTCTTAGTTTCTCTCAGCAGTTTAAGACCCCTGAGGGCAGGAACTGTGTAATGGACTTCATATACTTCTTTGCAAGGCATACTTTACCTAAATTGAAAAATCTCATTAATATCAGCATGTTATAATTGATAGTTTAGTTGTTTATTCTAGAACTTATCTTTATCTAATCATACATATATCTGGTTACCATAGGAATTACGTGTAACATCCAGAAGTTATAACTGCCTAATTTTTCATCCTACTTAACTTTAATAACACACAAAAACGGTTCTCTTGTAAAATTCTCCTCCTTCTTTATGTTACTTGTGTCACAAATTACATCTTTATCGCTACATGCCCAATAACATAGACTTAAAATTTTTTTTATGCATTTGCCTTTTAAATCTGTAGAAAATAAAAAATGGAGCAGTAAATCAAAATAATAATATTGGCTTTTTAACTGTCCGTGTATTCGCCTTTGTCAGAGAGCTTTGTGTCTTCACACAGCTTTGCGTTACTGTGTCATGTGTGTCATTTCAGCCTGAAGAACTCCTTTAGCCTTTCTTTCTGGGCAGACCCAGTGTTAACAAACTACTACAACTTTTGTTTATCTGAGAATGTTTTAGTTTCTTCTTCAGTTTTGAAGGACAGTTTTGCTGGATAAGGAATTCTCAGTGGACAGCTTTTTCTTTCAGTGCTTTAACTATATTTGCCCCTGCCTTCTTAGCCTGTAAGGTTTCTGAGGATAAACTGGCTGATACTCTTACTGAAGAGCTCTTGTACCTTACAAGTAGCTTTTTTCTTGCTGCTTTCAAGATTGCTTTGTTTTTCAGCAGTTTGATTGTAATGTGTCTTGGTGTGGGTCTTTGTGTTTATCCTACTTGAAGTTTGTTGAGATTGTGGATTTGTAAATTTGTGTATTCATCAAAATTGGGAAGTTTTGGGCCACTATTTCTTCAAATATTCTCTCTTGCCCTTCCTCTGTTGGGACTCCCACAATGAGTGTGTTGGTCCATAGGGGACATAGATGATGTCCTGTAAGTCCTTCAGGCTCTGCTCACTTTTCTGTTTTGTTTTGTTTTTTTCTCCTCTAGATAATTTCATTTGTCCCCTGTTTAAATTTGCTGATTCTTCTGTCTACCCCAAGTCTGCTGTTGAAAACCCTCTAGTGAATTTTTCAGTTTAGTAACTGTACTGCTGTTCAGCTCCAGAATATTTCCTTTTGGTTCTTTTTATAAATACCTGTCTCTTTTTTTTTTTTTAAGATTTTTTTTTTAAATTTATTTATTTGACAGACAGAGATCACAGTAGAGAGGGTAGTAGAGAGAGAGGAGGAAGCAGGCTCTCTGCTGAGCAGAGCGCCCAATGCGGGGCTCGAACCCAGGACCCCGGGATCATGACCCGAGCCGAAGGCAGAGGCTTTAACCCACTGAACCACCCAGGCGCCCCAATATACCTGTTTCTTGTTTTTCCCTTGTTCTTTAAGCACATTTAAAAATGCTGTTTTAAAGTCTTTGTGGAGTAAGTCTCATGTCTGAGCTTTCTCGGGGATAGTGAATTTTGTTCCTTTGAGTGAGTTGTGTTTTCCTGTGTCTTTGTTTGCCTTGTGATTTTTGTTGTTGCCGAGAACTGGGCATTTGATTTTATGTGTATAATGTCTTAACTGTTCTTAGGCTTTCCCAAGTTATTTTTGTAAAGACCGTCCCTTGTCATATGTGTGTTCATTGAAGTCTCTGTTCCTTTAGCTTGTGTTAGCAAATGTTTTGACAGAGATTTCTGTTAATGCTGGGTACTGAAACAGACAGTCCAGACACGAAGGAAACGGGAGAGAGACTACAACTACCCTTTCTAGTCTTCATAGACTGGCTCTGTTCTGAAACAACCCCTCACTGATTAACTCAGCATACTTAAAGACTTGGAGATCAACCCCAGGTGAAAGCCTAAGGTCTTCTCAGGACTGTTCTGAGAATCTGTCTTGCCTGGGTGTGGCTTTTGGAATTTCCCATATACATGACTATTATTGATTTCCTCGATTTCCCAGAGTTTCACCCTAGCTTTTGTGGGCTTCAGACGGTCCTTTATTTACTTTATCTTTTTTTTTTTTTTAAAAAGATTATTTCTTTATTTATTTATTTGACAGAGATCACAAGTAGGCAGAGAGGCAGGCAGAGAGAGAGGGAGAAGCAGGCTCCCCGCTGAGCATGGAGTCTGACACGGCGCTCGATCTCATGACCCTGAAATTATGACCTGAGCTGAAATCAGAGGCTTTAATCCACTGAGCCACCCAGGTGCCCCCCACTTTTTTTTACACTTTAAACTGAAAATTTTTTTTTTATATTTAAAATTTTTTTTTTAAATTTATTTGTCAGAGAGGGAGAGAGAGCGAGCGAGCACAGGCAGACAGAGAGGCAGGCAGAGGCAGAGGGAGAAGCAGGCTCCCCGCTGAGCAAGGAGCCCGATGTGGGACTCGATCCCAGGACGCCGGGATCATGACCTGAGCCGAAGGCAGCCGCTTAACCAACTGAGCCACCCAGGCGTCCCTAAACTGAAATTTTTTTCAATTTTTAAAGATTTTATATTTTTATAAAATATGAGAGAGCACGAGCAGGGGGGAGGGGTGGAGGGAGAAGCAGATTTCTCGCTGAACAGGGAGCCTGACTCAGGACTCCATTCCAGGACTCTGGGATCATGAACTGAAGGCAGTTGCTTAACTGACTGAGCCACCCAGGCGCCCCTTTTCGTTGTTTTCTTGATATTTCTGAGGGGAATGAAAGCTTGGAGATACTTAGTTCCCCATTTTCCTTGACTTTTTATAACATTTTAAACGAGAACGTTTCCTAAGCTGTTATTAAATTGTTTTTCTAATAGGGAACTACTGATAAACTCTTACTGCATGTAACTTTTACAGAAATACAAAACTTCATTGCCCAAACCAATAAAATGCAAGTTAATGACATTCATTTAGTCTGGCAGGTGATGTTTTATTGGAACTAAAGCTGCATCGCCAGATACATGTTTTACTAGATCCCCAGGGTGTCTCTGAGTTTACCACAGCCTGAGCTGCTGAACACCACATGCACAACTTGCCCATGACTTTGCTGGTGTGTTTCTACCTGGTGTCGCTTGGCCCTCACCAGGCATGAGTGAGTTTGGGACACTTTATTTATTTATTTTTTTTTTAAAAAAGATTTTATTTATTTATTTGTTAGAGAGAGAGAGAGAGAGCCAGAGAACGAGCGCAGGCAGGCAGAGTGGCAGGCAGAGGGAGAAGCAGGCTCCCTGCCGAGCAAGGAGCCCGATGTGGGACTCGATCCCAGGATGCCGGGATCATGACCTGAGCCGAAGGCAGCCGCTTAACCAACTGAGCCACCCAGGTGTCCCTATTTATTTATTTTTTAAGATTTTATTTATTTATTTTACAGAGAGCACAAGTACATAGAGAGGCAGGGAGAGGGAGAAGCAGGCCCCCTGCTGAGCAAGGAGCCTGACAGGGGGCTCGATCCCAGGACCCCAGGATCATGACCTGAGCCAAACTGAGCCACCCAGCCGCCCCTGATGCTGGGACATTTTAAATCCAACTCTTTTCAGGGGCGCCTGGGTGTCTCAGTGGGTTAAAGCCTCTGCCTTTGGCTCAGGTCATGATCCCAGGGTCCTGGGATCGAGCCCCACATCGGGCTCTCTGCTCAGCGGGGAGCCTGCTTCCTCCCTCTCTCTCTGCCTGCCTCTCTGCCTACTTGTGATCTCTGTCTAGTAAATAAATAAAATCTTAAAAAAGAAAATCCAACTCTTTTCTCAACAGAGCAGGTCAGTTAAAGTATTGTTGCACAGTGCCGCTGTGTTCCTCAACTTATGTACAAACATGGGCATGTCTTTAAGATTTTGTGTTTACATCTTTTTAAATTAAATTATTTACTTGAGAGTGAGAGAGTGTGCACGAGTGTGGGGAGGGGCAGAGGGAGAGGGACAAGCAGACTCCACGCTGAGCATGGAGCCTGACACGGCGCTTGATTTCATGACCCTGAAATTATGAGCTGAGCTGAAATCAGAAGGTGGGTGTTTAAGGGACTGAGCCACCCAGGTGTTCCTGTGTCTGCATCTTTTAATCCTTTTAGAGCACCTGCCGATTCCGAGGCCAGTGGCCAGTACAGACCCCGCTTTGAGGTAGTTGATGGGACCAGAGCTGAGACTTACTGTTAGCATGCTTTCCTAGAGGCATAAAGAGTGACCAGCGTGTGGGGATGGGAGACGGTAGTCCTGCCTGGTTGGGGGGGATGATCTTACAAAGGATGGTGCGATTGGGAAAGCATGGTAGGAGTCATGACAGATGGGCAAACGCAGGCTGTGCTGGGGTTGTTTCGTTGGGTTCCGTGGATGAACTAGAGAAGGTGAGGAGGGTGGCGTGACAGAGCAGGAGGCGGTCCTAGGGGTGGCCTGGCGCCAGAGTGCGAGGACTTTGGAGGGGTATTAAGGTTCTGATCTGAGTATTTTACCTATTGTCCTCATGCCAACTCCAGCTGTTGTTGGCCCCACTTTACAAATGAGAAAGCTCATAACAAAGATTAGATGATATTCCAAAGCTTATGCATGTAGTAAACATAAACTGAGCCTCACACCTGGACGATAACCTGGACTAGGAAGGGTTTTGGGAAATTTGAAGGGACTTGGTGCTATTGGCCTGGTGGGTGTTGATTTTCTTTTTTTGTCTCATTTGCTCTTTCCTTTGTCTTAGTGAGAATTTATAGACATCTGTGCAAGTGAAAATAATAAAGTTAACCTGATGTGCCCATCGTGACCTTGAAGAGTCCCCCCACCCCCCCATTTTGTTACTGGTATTTTATCTCTTCCTTCCCTATACACACACACTTTTAGAAAAAATGATGTGTATGTATTTACTTCTTGACTTGCTGGGGTGTTTGAGAGCAAATCCCTGCTGTGCGCCATTCACCATAAACACCTCCGTGTGTGTCCCTCGTGGACACCGTTCCGGCGTCGCGCCTCGCAGGTGCTCCTCGGTACCTGCGGTCTTGGTTCTCAAAGCCGGAAGTGAGCTGCAGCTCTCGCTGCCCGTACACTCTAAAGAACGTGTCTCGTTGTTGTTTCTCCGTGGGGAACAAACACGCTAACTCCTTGAGTTGCCGTCATCCCCCTGCATGTAATTCAGAGAATGCGGAAACGGCGTGGAAAACGCAGGAGTCCGGAATGTCTTGTTCTGGCTGGGATAACAATTGTAGGGATTTTTTTTTAATGGAATTTATGAGAATAGGAAAAATACTACGAAAATTATGTATTGTTCTTCTGAGGCTTTGGATTCCACGTGGCGTTTGGTCCCTGGTGCGTGGAGCAGGCTGGCTGCTCGGCAGGGCCTGTTGTAGTTCGGGGTTAGGGTTTGAGTGGCAGGGACATGTGACTGCTGTGCAAGGGGTTATTTTTGGTGTCTGGGTGTCGGCCTCTCGGCAGACGTCACAGCCAGTTAGCGTGCGATGCACTTGGGGAGGCTCCGAAAACGGCAGGCATGCTTGTGTGAGCTTTTCAACTTTCGAACATGGGTTGTTGCTTCAGCAAAGAAGTAAGCAGTGACAGTGACAGCGAAAAAGCTGGCCTGTTGCGGGAATCTGTGGAGGAGGCGGAGTCGGGGAACCAGAGAAGTAAAGCTTTGTGTTCATTATCTGATGCCCTTGAAGGTGAGGGGCTGCCCAGTGTCCGACATGGAGGCGGCGGGGCGGCTGCCGGAGCCGCTCTGTGGGTGAGGGCTTCCGTGAGGCGGGGGCCCCCACGGGGGCTGGGGCTGAGGCTGTCGTCGGACTCTGTGTCCCCTCCCGTGCCCCAGTTCCTGCCTAGGTCTGAAAGCTTCGAGGAGAGAGAGACGAATTCAGAAGCTGTTGCTCTTGAGCACGGCTGTGGCCGTGTCTCGGGCACTTGCGGTGTGAGCTCTGTCAGGGACCGGGGTTTCCCTGATGACGTTCGTCCCAAAGGTGACGAGGCTCTGTCTTCTGGCCAGGGCGTGCAGGGAGACGCCCTCGTAGGGAGCCGTCTCGGCCATCCCCCGGCCGCTGGCATAAACGCGCTCACCGAGCACGACAAGGCAGTAAACGTTCAGATCCGAAGTGACAGTAGCTCTTCAGACAGGTCTGACAGGGGGGTGACAGGCGGACACCCTGTTGGCGGTGGGCACCAGGCACATGGGGCTTGGAGAGAGAGCGGGTTGTACAGTATTTGTGTTGTAGATCCTGACGGCCTGGGCCTCGCCGAGGAGCTGTGTGCCCCTGTGTGTGGCGCAGCTGCCGTGGAAGACAGTCGTTCAGCTGTCACCTCTGAGGGACTTTGCAGAGGGGCCCGGCCGCTGGGGAAGGCTGCACAAGGCCCAGGACAGTTAGCTGCCCCGCAGGAAGAGCGGTCCCCATGGGGCATGCCCAGCCCAAATGAAAGGCAGGAAGTTTTTAAGGAAAATACTAAACCTGGTTTGGAACGAACGACTGTGTCTTTAAGGGCTCACACTTACACTGGGCTCCCTCAAGACTGTGCAGAAAGCAGCGCAGTACGTAATGCGGGCGCACGCCCTGCACTTAACCGTAACGTGGGCACTGGCTCGCCGGGGCGTGTGTGTGCCCTCCCTGAAGGAAGTGAGAACTGTAGTCCAGAACAGGTAAGTCCCCCAGGTGGCTCGCACCTTGATTCACTAACCTGCCCTTCAGAAACGGAGAGAAATGGTGCATCTGGGGCTGTAGCAGCGAACGTAGGCCAGAGCTTAAACTCTGAAAAGGAAAGAGAAGGTAATTCTTTGAGACCACTGAAAGATAGTGATTATTTCTGCTTTGATGTTAGCAGGCCAGAAGGTAGTCTCCTTCCCCGGAGTCTAGATAGGATTCATCCGAGTTGGGAAAGGTGTGTCCCTTGCCTGAGCCTTAGAAACCAGCATCTTCCCGTTCATGCCGGTTTCCAAGAGGCAGCCCCTGCCGGACCCAGTGATGCGGGACTGGCCCGCCTGCTGGGGCCAGCCATGGCCGGGGGGCAGCAGCCCCGTGTCTGCAGCCTGAAACCTGAAAGCATCCAGCCTGTGAACAAAGCACAATTGTCTTTGCAATCTGAAAGTAGTTCATCTTACCCAGATAAGGATAAAATGAGCATTTTTGAAGAAGAGGGTCATGGGCAGAGGGCTTTCGAATGGAGACCTTCACATCAGGTGGCAGACCTGCGTGCAGACCCTGGGGCCAGCCCGGCCCAAGCACAGGTCTGCGATGTAAGTGCTGCGCTGTGCAAGACGGGCGCGGAGGGAGTGTTCCCCAGAACGGGCACCCTGGAACTCGGAAGCTCCCGGGCAGTGCCCCCAGATGGCAAGTCTCTTGACGGCTCCGGCTGTCCTCAGGGTAGCTTTATCTCCTCTGCGTTTGCTTTCGCCGGCGCAGAAGAACGTGAAACTGGCCTGCATGTTGAGACGGAAGAGGTGTGCGTGAAGAGTGCAGTGAGTGACCAGCCAGGGTTAGGAAGTGCCGGAAAAGAGTCACTGAAGGCCAGTCAAAGGGAGACCCGTGAGGATGACAGAGGAGATGTGAAGTCAGACTCTGAAACCACCTCCCGCGGGGGGACTGGTGCGGCACCCCGCGGGGCGGCTCGCGGTCCGGCGGCCTCCACGGCGCCGCCTGGTGGCAGCAGCGACGGCGCGCGGGAGGGTCCCGGTCGCGCTCCGCCTCTGAGCCCGGGTTCGAGTTCGGGTGAGCAGAGGTCACAGGTAGGAGAGACGGACTCTGTTAACAGCCGTGAAAAGGCAGGACTGCAGCGGGTTTCCTCAGACTCAGCTGAGGAGCGCGCTGATGCCTTAGGGGCTGGCACGACGGGGACAAGCACGCCGGCAGCAGCAGGTCAGCGAGGGGCGAGGGACAGCATCCCCGTGTGCGGGGTGAGCACACACGCACGCCGTGTCAGGCAAAGTCGTGCCAGACCCGTGCTGAATGGTCCTGCGTGGAATGGCGGAGTGGATTTTGTGGGAAGTCCACAGGTGACCGTCCGAGAAGTGGAACTGGGGGGGACTCTTGAGGGATGTTCCCGTGTGGCCCAAGTGGACGGATGCACAGACCCTCCTCACGAGGTGCTGCAGGTGGTTCCCGTCATCGCAGGGGACAGTGCAGAAATAGCGCCACACGGCGGGGCCCGTGTCTTCCCCCTCACAGAAGGCGCGGTAACTACACCTGCGAATCCTGCAGGAGGGGACTTGCCCAGCTTCCCAGGGCCGTGGTTCTCCCAGTTCCTGAATGAACCCGCCTGTGGCCCAGTGGGAGGGTTTGCAAGCGCGACATTTTCTGAAGGACTGGCCCATGGCTGCCGGGAGCATCAAGAGGGCTGTGCGTGGGCTCGTGCCGTTGGGAACGAGGCCTGGGAAGAGGAGCAGGTGCCCAGCGAGTGTCTGCACGGGAGGCCGCCGGACGTAGAGGTCGCTCTGTTCTGGCTGGAGAAGCCCCCCTACGGGCCACCAGTGGCAGAAGAGGCTGTTCTTTGGGGATGGCAGAATAGAGGTGGACACTTAGTAAGTATGTTTATCGGTGTTTATTATTGGGGAATGCTGGTGCTTCACTTTGATTGCTTTTAACTTCCACGAAGTTTTATTCTAAGTCATGGACAGTCATTTGAATGTTTATGTCAGGCCGTGAGTTATTGTAGCATCAGCTTAACCATTTCCCACCTGGCGACGGTGACTCAGTTTACCGTGGGATATATTTGGGCCAGCGTTTGTGGGCCAGCTGTTGGCATGCGTCCGGCTGTCCAAGGCAGCTCGGTGCAGGCCTCTGCGGTATGGGCGTGGCCCTGCCCCGCCCGGCTCCTTCCTCACGACCCCCTTGTCCGAGCGGAGCGAGCCTTTGTCCCGTGGCATTTTAAAGTCCTTTCACAGAAGCCACACTCGGACAGTGGAGAAGACTCAAAATCTGTGCTTTCTGCTACACGTTTGCTGCTTTTCACTGGCTTGGAAGTCTGTCTCGTGTCCGGAGAAGCCCCTGCAGGCCTTGGCCACAGGGTGCTGGGGCGCTGCTCCTTAGAGAGGCCGCACGTGCCGCTGCCGCCGGTAGTCGGTGGAGCGGCTTCTCGGCAGCCCGCGACGAGCCCAAACATCCGCCAGATGTGCGGCCCGTCCTGCGCTTCACGGTCCTCCTGGACATGCGTGACTGAAGGGCAAACTTCTAACAGCAGAATCTCGTTGGCTCAACCAGCAAGTTTGTTTTGCTTATAAATTCAATTTATTTAAGCTATAAACCGGGGCGCCTGGGTGGCTCAGTGGGGTAAAGCCTCTGCCTTCAGCTCAGGTCATGATCCCAGGGTCCTGGGATCGAGTCCTACACTGGCCTTCCTTCTCAGTGGAGAGCCTGCTTCCCCCTCTGTCTGCAGCTCCCCGTGCTTCTGTGCTTGCTCGCTCGCTCGCTCTCACACACACAAATAAGTAAAAAATCTTTTTTTTTTTTTTTTGAAAAGATTTTATTTATTTATTTGAGAGAGAGGCAGTGAGAGAGCATGAGCGAGGAGAAGGTCAGAGGGAGAAGCAGACTCCCCGTGGAGCTGGGAGCCTGATGCGGGACTCGATCCCGGGTCTCCGGGATCATGACCTGAGCCGAAGGCAGTCGTCCAACCAACTGAGCCACCCAGGCGTCCCAATAAGTAAAAAATCTTAAAACTAAAAAACAGTTCACCCATTTTCCCAGTCCCCCCGCCACAGCCACCAGATTTGTTCTACGAGCTTGGTTTATTTGTTCGTTTTTAAATTCCGCGGAGAAGTGAGATCATAGGGTGTCTGTCTGACTCGTTTCCTTCAGCAGAGTACCCTGGCAGTTCTGTCTGCATCGTTGCAGGCGGCAGGACTCCACTGGTTTCATTTACGACCGAGTAATGTTCCATCGCGTAGACACCACATGGGCTTTATCCAGCAGCAGACACTCTGGTGGCTTCCGTATCTTGGCTTCTGTAAATAATGTTGCAGGGAACATCCGGTGCAGATACTTTTTTTCAAATCAGTATTTTTGTTTTCCTCAGGTAAACATCTGGAAGTGGGACTGCGGGATCTTACGGGTTTCTACTTTCAGGTTTTGTTTTTTATTTTAAAGATTTTATTTACTTATTTGACAGAGATCACAAGTAGGCAGAGAGGCAGGCAGAGAGAGAGGGAGGAAACAGGCTCCCGCTGAGCAGAGAGCCCGATGCGGGGCTCGATCTCAGGACCCTGAGATCATGACCCGATCCGAAGGCAGAGGCTCAACCCACTGAGCCATCCAGGCGCCCATTACATTCAGTTTTTTGAGGAACCTCCATACTGTTTTCCAGAGTGGCTGTAC
Organism: Mellivora capensis; assembly: GCA_004024625.1. NCBI lineage: Eukaryota > Metazoa > Chordata > Mammalia > Carnivora > Mustelidae > Mellivora > Mellivora capensis. Next base: position 22,002 of record PISX010017627.1, on the reverse strand, counting down.
CAGTCTGCTTCCCCCCAACAGTGCACGGCCTCCCTTGTGAGCATCCTCACCAGCACTTGTTATTTCTTACCTTTTTGATAATAGTTTACCTTTTAAAAATTTTTATTTTATTATTTTTTTAAATAAAGATTTTATTTATTTATTTGACAGAGATTACAAGTAGGCAGAGAGGCAGGCAGAGAGAGAGGGGAGGAAGCAGGCTCCCCGCCGAGCAGAGAGCCCGATGCGGGGCTCAGTCCCAGGACCCTGAGATCATGACCTGAGCCGAAGGCAGAGGCCCAACCCACTGAGCCACCCAGGCACCCCTATTTACCTTTTTTTTTTTTTTTTTAAAGGATTTTATTTATTTGGGAGAAGAGAGAGAGCACGCGCATGCACGTGTGCACACAGGAGCGGAGAGGGGATGGTCAGAGGCAGAGGGAGAGATAAGCAGATTCCCCTCTGAGCAGGGAGCCTGACACGGTGCTGGATCCCAGGACCCTGGACTCAGGATCCAAGCTGAAGGCAGGCGCTTAACCGACTCAACCACCCAGGTGCCCCATGATAGTTTATTTATTATTAGTGATTCTTGTTGCATTAAACAAGAAAAATGATTGATGGTAGTAAGGAGATAGATGCGGTTCGAATGTTAAGGTCAGTTACATGAGCATCAGTAACGCAGGGAATTACCCATTAATCTCTTTTCCATTCCCACATTTGGGACTTTTGCCAAAAGGAGTTACATTTAAGTTAATTGCTTTTGTTTCTTAAATAGTCGTGGAGGCAGAACATAACAAAATTAGGCCTTTAAGTGATATGCACAGAACTGTTTGTGTAGTGGGCGTGAGGACCAGTCAGCTGCCAGTCTGTGCGGGGCTTATCCGTGTAGTGTACACACGGGCCCTGGTGCTCCCTTCACATGAGATGCGCGGGTCCTTTTCGATTGCGATGTAGGCCTGCGTGGTGCTCTCGTTTGAGCACATTTAATGCAGGTATTTTCTTTTTACCACTTCCATTTTTCCGAGCGCTAGTCCGGACGTTGTTTCCCACCGGTCCTAGGCAGTGGCTCTTACTGTGTTTTGCAGATGAAGAACTGGAGGTAACAGACGCTTGAGAAGCCAGTGGACTGTGCTGAATGATTCTGCTTCATTGGTGGCAATAGCCCATGCTAACTTGAAATAAAACATTTGAAAGTTTCCTTTCCTCACTGTCTCATCTACTTTATATTCCCCAGCTCCCTTGTCCGCTTCACTGATACTAGTTACTGATTCCTACTCAGTAACGTGTCAGTGGGCCCATTCTTTCTCGTGTCCAGAAAAGAGATTCATGAATTGTTAGGTTTTGTGTTTTTGTTTTCTTCTTCTTTTTTTTTAATGGAGCCTATTGTTCGTTGGGGGGTAGAGTTTCTTTAGAGTGTCAGAATTTATTTACTGATTTACTGATTTATTATTATTATTTTTAAAATATTATTTTCAAAGGATTTTATTTCTTTATTTGAGAGAGAGAGAGAGAGCATGAGAAGGGGAGGGTCAGAGGGAGAAGCAGACTCCCTGCCAAGCAGGGAGCCTGATGCGGGACTCCATCCCAGGACTCCAGGATCATGACCTGAGCCAAAGGCAGTCGCTTAACCAACTGAGCCACCCAGGCGCCCTTGATTTATGATTTTTAAGAATTTCTGGATGTTCTACTTTGAAAGAGCGGTGTCGGTCGTTTATATAAAATTACTTCAGGGATGGGGCCCCTGGGTGGCTCAGTGGGTTAAGGCCTCTGCCTTCGGCTCAGGTCATGATCCCAGGGTCCTGGGATCGAGCCCCGCATCGGGCTCTCTGCTCAGCGGGAGCCTGCTTCCTCCTCTCTCTCTGCCTGCCTCTCTGCCTACTTGTGATCTCTGTCAAATAAATAAATAAAATACTCAAAAAAAAAATTAACTTCAGGGCATGGCTACTAAGGTCAGCTCACTTTTTTTCTTTTTTTTTTTTTAAGATTTTATTTGACAGAGAGAGGGAGATCACACCTGGCACCTAGCAGACTTGAGGTGGTTGTCATGGCATCAGCTCCTAAGTATATGTCTCCGTTCTTGCATCCCTTGTCACTCAACAGTATCACTTGAATACTGGTCAACTGCTTAAAATTGTGCTAGGTCCCAAATTCTTGACTTGGATTGGAGTATTCGCCACCGAAGAAGTAGTACCTTACAGAAGGATAGGTATCTTTTCAGTTCTGGCACAAAACTCTTGTTGTTCTTTATTAAACATTCACTCCTTGAGCACCTTTCTCAGGCACAACTGTACTGAGTTCAGGACTGCGAGGCACTAGCAGTACCATGGCGAGCAGAAGGGACGGACTAGTGGGAAGATCAAGTGTGTTGTAGCAGGGCGAGCCCTGCACTGGCTCTGAGGCTGTTGCTTCGGGCGTTGCGTCCTAGTGTGACAGGCAGTCCGTGCGGGGGACGCCCCAGAGCAGGTAGCTCCGGAAGGTGCTCACGCTGGGAAGGACCCGTGTCAGTGCGTGGCAGGAGCTGTAGTGTGCCCCTGAGCTCAGGGGCCTCTTCAGGGGGTTGAATCCAGTAACGTGGGAAGGCTTGATGTGTGTTGGTGCATGGTGGAGAGTCCAGTGAGGAAAAGGCCTTGATACCAGCATTGGACTGGGCAAGAGAGAGGGGAGGAGTTCAAAACAAAACGAAATAGAAAACAAAAAGCAGATGGAAAACATGGAAATGCTGGGTGAGCGTAGTGATGTCTGTGGAGCACGGAGCGTCTCCGTTATCGTCCTCTTTGCTCAGGAGGGCGGGGGTCGTGTCTGCTTGCTCAGTTTTATCCGGACTGCTGCTCGCTGGGGTGGCGCTCCGTGAGCGTGCGGGGAGCACGTCCCGGACAGGTGGAAGAGAGAGGAGCGCTGCGCTGGAAATGAGCGGGACGTCTCGGTGTCCTGTAGGAAGGGAGGAGAACCGGGGCTTCCGGGCTGTGCTACTCCCGGAGAAGGGGCGCCTCGCTTTCTGCCCTGTCACACGTGCTTCATAAGGAGAATCCCAGACAGGCCTCATTAGGCCTCTGGTTCTGGGGGGGTGGTGGTCAGTTCCCTCACCTTGTAGGTGTGAGCTAAGTGCATACTGTCGTCTAACCACATGGCCTCTCCTGTCCGTTTCAGTTTTGGTTCTCACTGCAAGCCTTAATCACCCCAGCCGGGGGGAACTTATTCTGTCTTCTGAAGGTTATTAATCCACACTTGTCCTCGATGGCGGGTCATGATATTTCCTGACCCTTTTCACATCTGGGGACAGTACTGGGTAACATCTGTCCTTGGGCTCATGCAGGGAGGCTGCTCCCAGTTCAGGGCTCCTGCCTGACATTCCCTGAGGGCTCCTGGGACTAGCACCCTTGTCTCTCTCCTAGGAAACTCCGACTTCTGTGTGGTGGTATCAAGGCCGTGTTACGTGGGCAAAGGAAGTTTTTTTAGGTTTGCTGAGAGCATTGTTATGACGAATTGGAGTGAGTTGGAGCAGCTGCCCCAGGGACATTGATTTTTCTTTAGACTCAGATATCCAGGTGAGGTGTGTGAATAAGAGAAGAAAAATCAGGGGCTAGTTAGACGCGCCAGAGAAGAGCTCACCCATCCGCAAAGGAAATGAAGGTGTGGGCATGTGGACACTGGGGGAGCTTTCGGGACAAAGAGCATGTTGGAGCAGGAAGGAGACCAAGATCCCTGCATGCGAGCAGCACGGAGCCCTTGCCTGACGGACCCATTGTAAGACCTTTGCTCTTCTGAGGGTCTTGTGTTGTCTGTCTCCTTTGCTCATGTGAATGGTGGAGATTGAAAAATTGTATCCATTTGCACTCCGTTCAGGTGGTCAGTCCGTGAGTTGTGTCTAGGACAGAGATGACAGTTGGGTTCCCCATTATTTCCTATATGTCCACGAAGGCAGGTACCTCGTCTTTCATGGGCAGTTTCTGGAGAGCCTTCTGCTTATTGGGAACTGAGGAGCCTGCTGGTGGACGAAGCTGAGCTCGGCCTGTCAACTTCTGTTCCTTTGCACGACGTTTCCTCCCCAGTGGACGTGTAAATAGACTCCGCCTTTCTGGCCTAACTCTCCCACACAGATGTGTCAAGTATGAATTAGTAAAATTGTGTTTGATTGGAATTGGGGTACAGATGTTTGTCACATTCTTCCCTAGGTACCGACAGCCAAGGTTTCGGAGCTAAACCCTAATGCTAAAGTGTGGGGGACGCCGGTGCTGCACTTGGAAGCGGGCAGCGCAGCGGATGGCGGTGTGAGTGCCGGCTGGGAGGAGCCGTCGGGCCCTTGCACGGACTGCGGCCAGGAGGGTGAGCTGGGGGCGCGACTGGGATGAGGAGAGCCTTTGCTCTCACGGTGTTGTCTTTGTTCCCGTTTAACCCATCTTGAAGGAATTGCTGACTGGGGCACCTGGCTGGCTCAGTCAGCAGAGCATGCAGCTGTGGATCTCAGGGTTGTGAGCTCAAGCCCCACATTGGGCAGGGAGCCTAGTTAAAATTAAAATTAAAAAAAAAAATTGAAAAAAGAAATTGTTAATTAAAATTTGTGTTGTGGTTATAGTACTGAAGAGCCAAGGAGTCCAAGTTAGAGAAATTGGAGTAACTGCAGCTGTAAGCTTTTATTTTGTTTTGTTTTAAAAGAAAGTTACTCTTCTGATTTTGCCTTTTGGGATAAAATTCCTAATTACAGGACTGGATGCCAGTGGTGATGGTGACAAAAGTTGTGAGAATGTGGCGCTGCCAGATTTGCAGGAGTCAGACCGAACCGCTGTGAGCACTTGGGCTCTGGATCGCTCGGAACATGAGTCTCCGCCTGAAAATAGCGAGACCGGTAAGGCTGTGTCGTGAACTCATTTTATATAGAGTGTGAGCTTTTTCATTTTGCTTTTTAACATTTAGCTTAAGTCTTTCTCTAAACACCGTGGCTTTCATTGGTTCCTTTGATTCTCCTTGAAATTCCCTCTTAAGTGGGTACGGAGCTCTGTCAGGAAGGCGCCGCAGGGTGTGGGAGAGCCCAGCGGTTCCTGGAAGGCGGGTCTCGGTTGATTGGGAGAAGCGGGAGGGGGACTGCGGGGCGAGGTGTCTGGGACAGTGCGGTGAGGGACCGTGAGTGCTGGAGGCGAGACTCGGAGCCTGCGGAGCTTGCTTCTTCATAAAAAGGGAGGGCGAGTGGAAGGCTGTTTGCAGAAGAAAAAGAGTGGGGGGAGAGGGGGAAGAGAGCGGTTGTCATGGGGCCGGGATGTGGGCCGCTGTAGAGCTACCTCGGGGAGATGGACGCGGACGGCTCACCTCTGATTTTGGTTCTTTCTGCCTGCATCCGGAAGGCGAGCGCAGTGTGAAGGCCCCGCAGATGGTGGGGTGGGCTGCAGCTGCCTCCGGAGCGGCTGCATGGGGCCGTTGGAGTGGGACAGATAACTCGCCGAAGGTGGCTGATGGGAATCACGCAGACCAGAGGCACGGGGAGTGTGTCTGGTCCCCCAGGTGACGGTCCGGAGCCACGCGCGAGTTCGAGAAGGCCCACCTTCCCGGCGTGTCGTTGCACGAGGCTTCCCAGGAGGCGGTCTGTTAATACACGTTCTTGCACGTAGTGCTCACGCGCTTCCAGGGGACAGCAGCATGTCTGTGTTGGTGTGTCCCCTGAAAGGGCGAGCCCCGTGACACCTTGCCTTCACCGTGGCCACTGGCACTCGTCCTCTTGCCCTCTCTTCCTCCCACCTCTGCCTCTGTCACCCAGAGCCTGTTCTCACTTCCTCCCTTCCATCAGCTCTCTGCCTCCGGTATGTCTGGTCCTGACCGGATTGCCGGTGGCCGAACAAAACATGTAGCGTGCGATGCTGTCGTTTTGAGCTCGGGATCACAAACTCCCAGCTGTGCTGCCAGGGGGCCCGGTGCGGCCGAGCTCCTGGACGGCCGTAGCGAGCCCTCTGTTTTCTCCTAGACCCTGGCGCTCTCCTCCTCCTCTTTCTTCGGGCTGTAGAGCTGTACACGGACGTACAGCAAACGTCACGAGCTGGAAGTGGAGCCCGGCTTTTCTGTAGGTTTTATTTGCCCTGGTTTGGCGGGCAGGGTTGGGGACATGATGGGGCTGATGTGCTGACTCCCACTCCCACTCTGTTCTCTGCCGTGTTGTCCCTGTAACGCTGTCCAGATCGTGGGCACACCTGTCACCACTGAAAGCTTCCTGGGCCCCTCCCTGTCCCAGGCAACCACTGATAAAGGCTCTCTGTCACTCTGGGTTAGTTTGCGTTTTCTAGAATTTTATATAAATGGATTTTTATGGCATGTGTGCTTTTTGTGAGGCGTCTTTTACTTGGCTTGCTAATTTCAAGATTCACTCATGTTGTAACATTCACAGGTCATTTTTTGCTATTTCTGAGCGCAGTGTTCCATTCCATCCTATGCCCCGGTTGGTTTTTCATTCACCTGCTGGTGAATATTTGGGTGTTTTCCGGTTTGGGGTGGGGCTCTTACCAATAAAGCTGCTATGAACACTTATAAGGCAGGACTTCGTATACATGTATGTTTTCTCTTCTCTTGGGGAAATACATAAGAACGGAATCGATGATCTTCTGCTAGGTTATCTTAAGAAATGGTGGGGCTACGGTCTGTAGTGGGGCCGCTGTAAGCGCGTCCGCGGTGGCGTGAAGCCCCGGCTGCGCCACCTGATGTGATCAGTCCTTTCATTTCAGCCCTTCAGAAGGTGGTTGGATCGTACTGTAGTTTTAAGTTCTTTTTCCTAATGATTAATAGTGTCAGCCATCTTTAACGTACGCATTTACCATTTTGGTGAAGGATCTGTTTGGGTCTTCTGCCCATTTTCCTGCTGGGTTGTTTTATCACTGAGTTTTGGGAGTTCTTTATATGTTTGTACACAAGTTCTTACCAGATTTATAATTGTGAAGACATTCTCTCAGTCTGTGGCTTGTCTTTTGTTCTGACATTATCTTTTGAAAATCAGAAGTTTAAGTTTTATAGGTAGTCTAGTTTTTTTTTTTTTTTTTTTAAGATTTATTTATTTGACAGAGATCACAAGTAGGCAGAGAGGCAGGCAGAGAGAGAAGAGGAAGTACGCTCCCCGCTGAGCAGAGAGCCCAACGTGGGACTCAATCCCAGGACCCTGTGATCATGACCTGAGCCGAAGGCAGAGGCTTAACCCACCCAGCCACCCAGGGGCCCCAGTCTAGTTTTTTTTTTTTTAATCAGGTTTTTTTTTCTTTTATGGATCTTCTGGTTTTGTATCCAAGAAATCTGTGCTTAATCCAGAGTCACAAAGGTGTTCTCCCAGAGGTATAATTTTAAATTTTACATTTTTAAGGTCTGTGGCTCATTTTAAGTTAATTGTTGGATATAGTGTGAGGTACAGCAGCAAAGTCTTTTTTTAATCACCATGTGCTAGAAAGACTCCCCCTTTTCCGTTGAGCTGTCTTTGTGTTGTCATCAGGATCATTTGTCCCTACATGTGTCAGTTTATCTCTGGACTGTGTCTTTCCTTTCTACCCATCTGTTAAATCTGTTTTCACAACAGTGCCCCACTGTTGTGATTACACTAAGTAATTCTTAAAAACAAATGGTGTTAGCTTTCCAATTTTGTTCTTTTTCAGAATTATTTTGGCTATTCTAGTTCCTCCTTTTCATTTCCATACAGGTTACAATGACCTGGTTAGTGTCTGTGTCCAAAGTGGTGAGATTTTTATTGGGATTGCATTGAATCCATAGATCTCTTAGAGAAAAATGGCATTTTAATGTGGTGTGCGCGAGCTGTTGCATGTCTACACCTGGTTAGGTCTTCCTTAATATCTCTTGGCTGTATTTTTTACTTTTCAGCGTCCTGGTCTTCCATGTCTTCTGTACTTAAATAATTATCTTTAAGTATTTCATATTTTGGGGGGCTGTTGTAAGTGATTTTTAAAAAATTTTAATTTGAAATTATTATACTATATAGAAATATAGTTAATTTTTGTAAATTGATATTCTCTGGAAACATGTTAAGGTCACTTACTAGTTGTAGGAACTTTTTGTGGATTCCATATCTTTTACATAGATATTCATGTTATTCGTGAATACATTCAGCTTTATTTCTTATCCAGTCTGATTCCTTTTTCTTTCATTCTTTCTTTCTCTTTGTCTTTCTGTCATTCTTTTTTCTTTTTGTCTTTCTGTCTGTCTTTGCTTCTAACTTCTTCGTCTTGCCTGATCTCCCTGGATAGAGCCTTCATTACAAAGGTGAACAGAGAGGGGTACCTGGATGGCTTAGTCAGTGGAGTGTGTGGCTCTTGATACGGGGTTGTGAGTTCAAGCTCCACCCTGAGTTTTAAAAACAGAGGTGAACAGATCATGAGAGCAAACATCTGACTAATCATGGGGGAGAGACATGGCATTTTACAGTAAGTGTAATGTTAGTTTTGGTTTTATGTACATGACCTTTATCAGGTTCATGAGGTGCCCTTCTGTTATGTTTGCCGAGAGTTTATATAAGGAGTGGTTGTTGGAATTTGTCATGCTTTTTTCTCCATTGTGGCAATGATCATACTTTTTTCTTTTAGTCTTAGGATGATTTTTCATGTATTCAGTCCCTTTAAATTTATTCCTGGGATAAGCTTCACTGGATCATGATGTAACACACTTTTGACTAGTTGTTAGATTAGATTGGCCAGAATTTTGCATAGAATTTTTATACCTGTGTTCATGAGGGATGTTGGTCTGTAGTTTTCTTTTCAGTGTATTCCCTCCTGTGCAGTTTTTTTTGGGGAAGAGGTTATTATTTCTTTTTTATTTTTTATTTTATTTTTATTTTTATTATTTTTTTGAGATTTTATTTATTTATTTGTCAGAGAGAGAGCAAGCGAGCACAGGCAGACAGAGTGGCAGGCAGAGGCAGAGGGAGAAGCAGGCTCCCTGCGGAGCAAGGAGCCCGATGCGGGACTCGATCCCAGGACGCGGGGATCATGGCCTGAGCCGAAGGCAGCCGCCCAACCAACTGAGCCACCCAGGCGTCTCTATTATTTCTTTTTTAAATGAAAAAGTGGAGCCATTTGGGCCTAGGGTTTTGTGTTAGGGTAAGTTTTCAGCTGTAGCTTTTGTTTGTTTTTAAGTAGGCTCCACACCTAGCACAGAGCCCAGCACGGAACTGAAAACCCACAACCATGAGACCAAGACCTGAGCCCAAACCCCAAGTCAGACACTGCACTGTCTGAGCCGCCCAGGTGGCCCTACAGTTTGTTTTTTCATGTAGGGCTACTCAGGTTTTCTTATCTTCCTGAGGGAGTTTTAGTTACTTGGGTCTTGTAAAGAATCAGTCCCCGTCCTCTGAAGTGTCAACTCTGTTTCTTAGACTTGCTCCTAATGCTGATTCACCGTCTGTAGGATCTGCAGCTGTGTCACATAAACTCCTTACTGTTACTGGTAATTCATGCCTCTTTTCTCCCTGTAATAAATCCGTGTAGAGGTTCGTCAGTTTTGGTGATCATCTGAAAGAACCAGTAGTTGATTTAGTTGTTTTTCCTCCATTGTTTTTCTCCTTCATCTTTCCTTGGTTTTCTTCTGATCTATATGATCTACTTTCTCTTGGTTACTTGGATCTACTTTCTCTTGGTTACTTGGGCTTTACTTTTTTTCCCTAGTGTCTTACAGTGGAAACGGAGCTCATTGATGAGAGGCATTTCTTCTTTTCTAAGGTAGCTGTTCACTTCCATAAGTCTCCGAAGTAGTCTATTAGCACAGCCTCACAAATTCTGGTACATAGTGGGTGTGGTTTTTAAAAAAAAATGCCGTTCAAAATTATTTCTGATTTCTTTTTGAATTTTTTTCTTTGATCCATGGGTAATTTACAAGTCTCATATTTAGTTTCCAAATATTTAGGGATTTTCCGGGAACCTTTCTTTTCTTGGTTTCTACTTTAATCTCCTTATAGTCATGGGACATAATTCGTATGACTTGAATCCCTTTAAATTTATTAAGATTTGTACTGTGGCCCACAGTACAGAATCTGGCCCAGAATCTGGGCCATCTTAGTACATGTTCCCTTTGCCCTTGAGAAGAATATGTATTTTGCTCTTGTTTAGGGGGATGCTCTGTGGTTATCACTTCCGGTGGTCTTCATTCGTTTGTGTAAATTTGGACCTCCTTCTGGTATTCTTTTGCTTCCACCTAAAGGACTTGGATGTTTCTTGTAGTGCATATCTGCTGTGGTGGATTATTTCAGCCAAACCATTTTTATTTTACATTCATTTTTGCTTTGTATAGAATGCTCTGTTGTCAGATTTTTTTTTTTTTTTTTTTTTTTTTTTTTTTTTTTTTTTTTTTTTTTTTTTTTTTTTTTTTTTTTTTTTTTTTTTTTTTTTTTTTTTTTTTTTTTTTTTTTTTTTTTTTTTTTTTTTTTTTTGGTCAAGCTGTTTATCAGTGGTCTTGGGTGTTTTGATTATGATGTAACTTAAAGACAGTCTTTATGTTTCTTATGGTAGGTGTTCACTGAGTTTCTTCAGTCTGTGTTTTATAAATGTTTTCACCAGACTTGGAGAAATGTTGGCTATAATATCTTCAAATGTTGCTCCTTCCCCATTGCCTCCCTGGCCGTTTCTTTTCTTTCTTGATCTCTGGCTATTCCTCTGTTAAGACCCTTGAAGTTGTCCCACAGTTCACTGATCCTTTCTCCTTTTTTTTTTTTTTTTAAGAGATTTTATTTATTATTTATTTGACAGACAGAGATCACAAGTAGGCAGAGGGGCAGGCAGAGAGAGGGAGGGAAGCAGGCTCCCCGCTGAGCAGAGAGCCCGATGCGGGGCTCGATCCCAGGACCCTGAGATCATGACCTGAGCCGAAGGCAGAGGCTTTAACCCACGGAGCCACCCAGGCGCCCCAGAGTTTGGGTCTTTTAAATATTTTTCATGTTTCTACCTAACTTTCGAAGCATGTGGACAGTTGCCATGATAATTATCTGGTCAGTGTTAACACCTGTGTCGACTGTTCTGACTAGGTCCCCGTTAGTTAACGGGTGACTTTTCCTGCTTGACATCCATGGTAATTTTGGTTGGGTGCTTGGTATTTTTGTATTTCTTTCTTTAGATAGTTTGATTATTGTTCCAGGATGCATCTAACTGACATGGATATAGTTTGATGCTTTTTAAATCTTGTTTTAAAGATTTATTTATTTACTTATTTGACACAGAGAGAGAGATCACAAGCAGGCAGAGAGGCAGGCAGAGGAGGGGAGTAAGCAGGCTCCCTGCTGAGCAGAGAGCCCGATGTGGGGCTCGATCCCAGGACCCCAAGATCATGACCTGAGCTGAAGGCAGAGGCTTAATCACTGAGCCACCAAGGCGCCCTTGTTTTAAGGTTTGTTAGGCAGGAGTGGAGTGCTGCTTAGGAGCCAGTTACTTCCAGCCCCTGAGGCAAGACCCCATGCTCTGTGCAAATGTGGTGTCCTGGTCCAGCTGGTGGGAGCAGGCACTGCTTCCAGCCCTGTGTGAGGGAGGGATGCATGCTGCTTCTCATCCTTTTGGGTGGTTCTTCCCCACTTCCTGGGATCGCATCACACCCATGCTGTGACAGGGCTGCCTGCTTCTGAGGCCTTCCTGGTGCGGCCTGTCTTGGCACCCTCTTCTGTGCCTCTTAGCTCTGCATGCCCACTGGCTTCTTGGCTTCCCATCCCACTTGCAGAGCCCGGGCTTGGGAAAGTTGTAGGTCTCATATCTCTTAGGGACCAATGTTCCTACATCTAGAGAACTTGTTTCATTTAGTCTGTTTTGTTTTTCCATTCAGAAATATTTATTCAGAACCCACCATGTGCCCTGTTTACTTGGGACGCATCAGTGAGTGTAACTGATGAGCCCCTGCCGCACGGGAGCTGACCTCTGTTTGGCAGAGACGGACAATTCCTTCTACACATACTAAGCTTGTGATAGGTAGGGTAGGAGGATGGGAACTACAATAGAAAAGACAAAAGCGTAAGGAAACAGTCTAAGAAAAATGGTGTAAGGTTACAATTTTTTCTAGCTTTATTGAGGTATAATTGACAAGTAAAATTTGGATATGTTTACGGTATTCAGCATTGGTCATTTGATATTATACAGTCACTGTGAAGTGATTACCATAATCAAGCTAATTAACACATCTATTACCTCACAGAGTATTTTTGTTTTTCTGGTTTCGGTGTGCTGAGAACCCGTACGATCTACTCTCCTAGCAAGTTTGCGGCATGTGATACGGTATTGTTGACTGTAGTCAGTGTGCTGTACCTAAGGTCCCCAGAACCTCACTGAGCTGGTGACTGAATCATATCCTGTGACCAGCACCTCCCCGTTGTCCCCACTCTCCAGGCATGGGCCCGTCCTTTGCTTGTATGGTTTGGACTTTGTAGATTCCACATACAGGTGAGATCATGTAGTTTTTCCCTTTCTCTGACTTACGTCACTTAGCATAGTGCCTCAATGCTCATGTTGTCTCAAATGGAAGGATTCTTCCTTTATTATAGCTAATGTATATCCCAGTGTGTATATACATCACATCTTCTTCCTCCGTGCACCTGCGGACAGCCGCCTGGGTGGTCCTTGGTCTCGGCTCCTGTGAGTAGAGCCGCATTGAACACGGGCACGCAGAGAGCCTTCCAGGTACTGATGTCACTTCTGTGGGATGTACGCCCCGTTGCTGGGCCGTAGGGCAGCTCTGTTTTTAACTTTTTGAGGACCCTCCATACTGGTTTCCAGAGGGGCGGCCCTACCTTGCATTCCCAACAGTTCCTTTTTCTTCACATCCTCGCCAACACTTGTTGTCTTGGTTTTTGATGGTAACTATCCTAACAGGTCTGATGAGTGATACCTCACCGTGGTTCTGATGTGCATTTCCCTAATGGTTAGTGATGTTGGGCACCTTTTCATATACCTGTTAGCCATTCGTAAATCGTCTTTGGAAAAATGTCTATTTAGGTCCTTTGCTCAGTTTTTTTTGAACATTTTATTTATTTATGAAAGAGCAAGTATGAGCAGGCGGAGGGGCAAAGAGCGGGAGAAGCAGGCTCCCTGCTGAGGATAGAGCCTGATGTGGGACTCGATCCCAAGACCCTGAGATCATGACCTGAGCCGAGGCAGATCCTTAACCGACTAAACCCCCCAGGCGCCCCCTTTGCCCATTTTTAAATCAGGTTTTTGTTTTGCTCTCAAGTGGGAATAAATTTCTTATATGTTTTGGATATAATCCCTTATCAGATAAATATAGATACTGTAAATATTTTCTCCCATTCCATAGGTGACCTTTTCATTTTGTCAGTGGTTTCCTTTGCTGTGCAAAAGCTTTTAGCTTGATGTAATCCCATTTGTTTGTTTTTGTTTCTGTTGCCTGTGCTTTTGGTATAGGTCCAAAAGTTATTGCCAACACCAGTGTTGAGGAGCTTTTCTCCCACATTTTCTTCTAGGAGTTCTACAGTTTTAGGTGTTACGTGCATCTTTCACCCATTTTGAGTTGATTTTTGTCTACTTCACAACATGACATCTTATGTGATGTAAGATAAAGGTTCAGTTTCATTCTTTTGCATGTGGCTGTCCAGTTTTCCCAACACCACTCATTGAAGACACTTCTTCCCCATTAAATATTCTTGTCAGCCTTGTTGAAAATCAGTTGACTGTATATGTGTGGGTTTATTTCTGGACTCTGTTCACTGATTGTGTGTCTTTTTTAATTCTCATACCAACCTGTTTTGATTACTTAACTTTGTAGTGTAATTTGAAGTCCCTTTTGTCCTTTCTTGAGATTGCTTTGGCTATTCAGGGTCTTTGTGGTTTGATATGAATTTTAGGATCATTTGGTCTGTTTCTTTGAAAAATGCCATTGGAATTTTGGGTTGGATTGCATTGAATGTGTGGATTGCTTTGGGAGTGTGGACATTCTAATAATAATGTTACAGTTCCTAAGTGCAGACTGTCTTTCCACTTATTTGTGTCTTACTCCGTTTCTTTCATCAGCGTCTGTAGCTCTCAGGGTACAGGTCTTTCACTTCCTTGGTTGAATTCGTTCGTGGCTGTTTTGTTCTTTCTGATGCAGTTGTGAATGGGTTTGTTTTCTTGATCTCTTTTTCAGGTTGTTGGTGTTCATACGCAGACTGGCATGTGGTGCCCATCACTCACATAGACTTCCCTACTTGTCTTCATTCTTGGTTCTTGTTGTTGCTCTAAGGGGCTGTAGTCATGTGACCCGTCTCTGTGTTTGCTGAGTCTTCCCTCCGCATGGCTGACCTTGCTGTGGAAGTGCTGTGTTGAGTTCTCGGGTTTATCCTTGTGTTCTTCAACTCCAAGGTTTCTGTTTGGTTCTTTCCTGTGGTTTCTGTTTCATTACTAAACTTCTTACTTTGTTTCTGCATCATTTTCCTGATTGCATTTAGTTGTCTGTGTGTGTGTTCTCTTGGATTTCACTGAGTTTCTTTAAGGTGATTATTTGGAATCCATCTGTGTTTCCTTGGTATCAGCTACTAGAGCCTTGTTAGTTTCCATTGGTGGTGTCGTATGTGCCCAATTCTTGTAGCCGCATTTCGATGCTGTGCATTTGAAGGAGCAAACACCTCTTCCTGTCTTTACAGACTGGTTTTGTCTGGCAAGGACATTCTCCTGTGGGTTTGGGCTGATGACATTCCCTCTGCTTTCACAGTCGTGATGGGTCGGAGCTGGGTTACGAGGCTGCTGCTGGGTCTAGAGTGGAGTTAGTGGGCTTGTTAGCAGGCTATGGGTCTCGCCTGGTCCCTGGGCGCGTCTCCGGGTGGGCAGAACTGCTTGTGGACTGTGGTGCACCTGGGAGGAGCTGAATCCAAGTCCAGGTGTGCTTCAGGACCCTGAGGTCGGCTGGCCTGCCTCTAGGGGCACTGACTGCAGGCATTTTCCTTTGGGCCCCTTGGCCAACAGACCTGCTCAGGGACCAGCTGGAACGTGGCAGGAGCCCACTTCCAGGACCCACGTGGTACCTGAGTGTGACTGAGTATGCTAACTGGACTGTAGCCCAGTGGGACCGGAGCTGGGTCGTCGGCCATTATGGGGTCCAAAGCCAGGACTGAGGTCTGTGCACCTATGACCCGGGGCCTGCGTGGGCAAGGCTCCTTCTTGGCAGAGGATGCTGGGGACAGGACCACGTCAAACAGGGCTAAAGCTGGGGCCTCTGGCAAGTCAGCTGCCTGCATGGAGGTCCCGCTTTCTCAAACGGCTCTGCTTAGCCTTGGACTACATCCGGGTTTCAGTCTCCTCCCTGGATGCCACAGCTGCCATAGGGCATTTTTGTCTGAGGATGGATGCTGGATTGTTGCTGAGGGGAGCGTGAGTGGGGACCTCCTCTTCTGCCATCTTGCAGCTGGCACTCCCCCTCCATTTCCAGCTGTTTGCTGGTTGTTCTCTCTCTTGCCTAGAAGCAGATGACCTCATGACTGTGTCTTAATTGTGAGGACTGGAGCTGTCAGAAGAGTACTTTACACCCTGGCACCGTCGGTCTCACATCCTCTCTGACCCCTCTGCTTGTATGTTCACAAGGGGCCCTGCCTCGGCTGCATGAGGAGTCTTCCACATAGCTCTGTTCTCGCTTCCGTTACGTGAGACCGCCTTTGATATCCTGTCTTCCCCCACCAGAACTCTCCAGAAGCATCGTCTGGATCATCTGCCTCTATGTACTCACCTCCCATGCGCCCTCAAGCCCCGTCCAGGTGGACTCTTGCCCCAGCCTCATCACCAGCACCGCCTTTCTCCAGGCCTCCAGTGACGGAGTGCCGCCAGGCTGAGTGGGGAACCCATGTCCTCTCTCATCTGGCCTTGCTGTGTCCTGTTTCCTGCTGACTCCATGTCCCGTTGCCCTGGCCTTGTCCTCTCAGTTTTCCTTAGGAGATTGGCAAGCCCAAGGGGGTCAGTCCTAGACCTCAGCTCTTCCTGTATTCATGGCTCAAGTCCCATCCTTCACCTAGAATAGTCCCAAATATTAGTTTGTCCTTGATTGTGACACTGTGTCAGAACTAGGCTCCTTGCTTCCCTCTTGTGCCTTCACTGTCCGTCTTCAGCGCAGAGCAGAGATATTGCTCCAAGACGTCCATTGGCTTCCTGTCACATTTAGGTTAGAATTCTCATGTCCTCAGCCTCCCTCCCTGCCTCCATGGCCTCATTCCTCATGTGTTCCCTTGTGCACATGGGGGAACTGCCTGCTTGGGGGTGCGCTTCCTCGGATCCCTGCCAGGCCTGCCGTCCCCTCCGCCAGGCTCTGTCCCGTGCCTCCTCTGGGGCGGCACCCCTCTGGCTGGCGTGACTGGAGCAGCTCTGCCCTGCTCTCCTCGCACCTTGTGGTATTCTCCTCGGTGTCCAGTTGCCCCTGACTTTCGAATGTTTATTTATTCAGCTTCACATTGCCTCTCCCTCCAGGAGCAGAGTTTGATGCCTTTAGGCTGAGGAAACAGCATTGCAAGAGTGCCTGGCGTGCGGGAGACGGTAGATGTCGGAGATCTGTGGTGGGATATGAGTTTAAGTGAGTGCCCAGGAGAGGCCTTTCTGGACAAAGGACTGACATTTGATGGTGTTTCAAGGGCCTTTTGTAATTTTCAGCCTCATCAAGTCCATTGGTTTTATTTTGTTGGTTGTGGGTTTTTTTGCTTTATTGTTTGCTTTTGCTGTTTGGGGGTGGATTTTGGTAAAGCTCTATATGAAACAGGCATGAGCTCTCTGTTCTTATTTGTTAATAAATGCCCTACTTTTTCCTTACTTTTTGTTGGTCTTTGACTTTTAAAATTTAAGTGTTTGTTCTCAGAAAATTCCATGTATAGGATTATGCAGATCTACACAGAAGTGTATGAAAAATTTGTTAGTTCTTTGTGTTTCCGTGCCTCTGATATCCTGGCAACCTAAAAATAGGGTCCTCGCCTGCTGTGCAGAGTCCGGGGGAGGGGAGCAGGGACCTCAACCCAAACTCCAGTAGGAAAATCCTGCTGTCACAGTATGTGGCTGCTGGCGGTGCCAGGGCCTTACCCTGAGCTCCAGCCCCCTGGTCTGTGACCAGTGCTTCGTGGGAAACACACTTAAATGTCGCCCACTGTACCATCTGGCATCTTGGGAGAAGTCTCCGCTAGAAGCTGGTGCCAGCCTCTGTCTGCTCATGAGGGCTGCTTACGTGGTACCCTCCTGTCGGACCTCTGAAGCACAGTGCTTGCCGCCTGGAGCTTTGACTGTGTGGACATTAGAGCAAGTTCGTGAGACTCCGGTGTAGAGACTGCGTCGTCCTTACGGCCCGTGGGCTTAGGATCCCCAGCCTTTATCGTTCTTGCCTGTGTTTATCTTTTTCCTTGCTTTTATTCTTTCCTTTATATTTTGTTATTGTTTAAGTATCTCTGTTCTTGTCGGCTACCTGGAAGTCCTTTTTGAATTGAGACAAGGTATTAAAGAAACTTAACACTTTTTTACGGGGCGGAGGGGCGGGGAAGAAGGACCTCCACACTTTACTACTAAGTCTTACTTCTCAGATTAACTGTTGTTTTGGTTTAGGGGGGAGGGGATTTTAAGTTTTTTGCCTCTGATTTCCTTTTCTTAGTAGGTAAAGTAGCGGTTTTCTTACTGTCTGTGCACAGATGTGTAGATGTGTAGATGAATTAATACGTATATTGAAAACAGGAGAATCCCTGTGCTGAATCATCTGCTTGGTAAATTTTAAACCATTTTTCCTGAGTTGATAATTTCTTTTATGTAGGAGGAAATGAGTCTCAGCCGGAAAGCCAGGAGGACCCCCGAGAAGTACTTAAAAAGACGTTGGAATTCTGCTTGTCTAGGTAAGGATGCCGGTGGCCTTTCTAGTGCCTGTGCTCTTGGGTGTTGTGCACCGGCTGTTCCGTGCAGAAGGGGCAGGGGCTGTTGGTCTCTGCGCAGGGCGTGGCGGATACAGAGGAGTGAAAGCCTTTGACGGGGGGACTGAAGCGAATCAGCCAGGCTGGCGTTTCCCACGGTTCTCCCCAGATTCATCGTGATGATCATGACCTGGGTTGCTTTTTGAAATTCAGAGTCCTGGACACGACCCCCCGCCCCCGGTCCCACGGAACCAGACTCTGAGGGTGGGACCTCACAGAGACACTCTTGGGCACAGTGAAGTCAGAACAGATGGCCCGTTGTAGTTCTCCCAGCACGCCAGGCTCTGCAGTGGCAAATCCTTCTGTGTGTGCCACTTGTGGTTTCACTTGTGCCTTTGTCCTGAGTGCTGCCTTTTCTGTTGACGCGCGGAGTGGGACCTTTAAAGTTCCATGTGGCAGAAACAGACATACAGAAAGATGGGATTGGGTTCAATGTAGTTTTCTTTGTGAGGATAACTGATGGGCCGTGTGTAAGGTTTTCTGTCAGCGATGGTGCTATTTCAAGTGTTTCTCTGGGGCTGCCTTCGGACTTTCACAGAGCCTCTGGGGAGGGCCGCTGTAGAGACTGTGGCGCTGTGTGGAGGGGAGAGGTGGGGCGGTTGCCCCAGCTTGCCTTCCTGGCCCACCCCTCCCCAGTTAGGGCCCTGGCACACGGCCTCCACATACGCTCTGCAGGGGAGAGCCACTGCTCCGAGGCCGCGAGGTGGAAGGGCGGCGTCTGCATCTCACACAGCTCCCTCTGTCCCTCCTGCGCTACCTGACGGGTGGGGATGGAGCAGCATTGCCATCTGCGGACCTTGGAGACTGTCCTCTGCCTTCCCTAGGACCAATGTGTCTGCGTTGAGGTGTTCTGAGCCCGCTGTCCTGTTAATGGAGACTTCTTACTAGAAGCCTCACCAGAGGCCCGAACCCCTGAGCTGCCAGCGCCTGCAGCCTGCCTGCTGTGACCCCGAGGGCTATGGGATTGGTCCCGGGTCCTTCTCTGCTTCCGGTTGCTAGTGTTCCAGATGGCTCGGCAGGCGCAGCAGGCACTGGGGCACCGGCCTTTCCTGGCCTCTCTGTAGCTTTCTTAGCTTTCTGTTCTTTCAGCTGGATTTTCTTACCTAAAAAACTGTGTGTGTATTTTTAATAAGCTACTCAGACACTTTTTAGAACAAAGATAAGCTATAAATACATTTTTAAAGGATTATCCACTCATTCATTGTGATTGTAAAAGGTGCACTATACTTCTGCTCTCTCTGCCTCCCCAGATGTCTTTAAAAATTTTCCCTAAGGTCCGAGAGAGGACGAGGCACAGTTGGGGTTGGAGCTCTCATCTGGCTCTGAAGCCGTGCCACGCTCACCCCCCTTTGGAAGCGTCCCTTTAGAGAAGGAGGCATTAAAAGCTCTTGTCTTCTTTCCGCAGGGAGAACCTGGCTAGCGACATGTACCTTATATCGCAGATGGACAGTGATCAGTATGTGCCAATCACCACGGTAGCTAACCTGGACCATGTCAAGAAGCTCAGCACTGACATGAACTTGATTGTGGAAGTGCTGAGATGTAAGTAACCGGTGGTCTGGGTGGGTGAGAATGTGGTCTCGCCAGGTACTTGATGGCAAGTGTGGTCTTCATCCAGCTTCCTGGCTGCTCCGGCTGGCGCCCTGTCTGGCGGGGGGCGTTGATGGGCTCAGAAACGCATCTCACCGGGAGTGCACCCGAGAAAGGCTGCTGGAGAGGCGGAGGGCCGCTGGGGCTGGTGAAAGATGTGGGGAAGGATGGCGCTGGAGGCCAGTTCCATTAGCATACTAACAACAAGCAGGGCTTTAAATTTCAAATTCCGGCTCAAGTTTGGGTGAAATGGGACTGTTTTCTTTAAAAGGATATTGTGAGTGAAGTTGTTTCTTGGACTTCTGACCACATCAGAGCAAGGTTTACTACCTCAGAGACCGGCAGGGGTTCGGGGACTGTGGTTTGCTGGTGCAGGCGTCTACAGCCCAGCCCTTTCGTCGTGTGTTTCCGAAGACACCCATCTGCCTGAGGTGACAGCCCGCGTCCAGGGCCCTGCGCTGTGCGTGCGCGCTGCTTGGCTGGGTCAGCGTGGGCCTCGGCGTACGGCTGCGAGCCCCCCGCCGCCTGGGGTTTTTGGAGGGGGCCTCTGTACTGCCTCCGCCCCTCTGCCGCCCGGGATAGCTTCTCTGGGGATGAGTTTTAAATTCAGTGTACGGTATATTGGATATCTTTTCAAATGGGATTGTTTTTAATTATAGAAAGTCACTTTCTGTAATAGGACTGCAAGTACCAGATGATTTATTTCTGTAGTCTGCCTTCTCAGGGCTGCTCTGACTCCTTCACAAAGAACACAGTGTACAGTGTGTCCCCTTGCCCCAAATATTTCTAAATGAGGGGACATCCGTCAAGCCAGAACTGAAACCCCATTTCCCTGTGTCACTGCTGTGACTCTCCGTCACTGTGAGGCAGCAGTGTTTCCACACTCTCCCCAGCACGACTGACAGGTAGTGATGACTTTTTCTTGTGTGCATTTGACTTCATAGAAGAATAGGTGAACATCTTATCTTAAAACTTGGTTGGATTTCTATTCGCAAATGAAAGTTCTCTGCTTCCTGTTCCTAGACAGATTTTGTAAGGTCACTAAATTATTTGGGCAGATAGTGAAGAAACGAGCAAGCAGCATCTATGGAGTTTGAATTCTGAAAATTATAACCGCTGTTTCCCAAGATAGTTTATGCTTTCCAGTGTGGCTTTGTTTTTGACGTTCCATTCAGAACAGAAGTGTGTTTGATGGGTCGGGTTGAGTTTGGACCTGTCTGGCGCACTTAAATAAAGGCCAGTGGCTCTGCTAACCTAAAAACACTTTACTCAGTTCACGGTCTTTGGTCATTATCAGGAGTCCCAGATGTAGTTATTTCTTCTAGGCGTTCCTTGGAAACTCGGCTGCCCCGTGGATGATTCCTGGTTGACGCTGGCAGGAGTCGTTCCTGCAGAGCACGAGGCTGTTGGATTGCCCTGTGTGGTTGCTGCAGGGAGGCTGTTTCTCTCCGTGGACCCACAGCCCCGCCGCCCTCTCCGCCCTTCTGCCTTCCCTGCTGAGGGGGGGGGGGTCTGGAGTTGCAGGGGTACCTCCTCACCCTCCTCCTCGGCGCTTAAGTGTCTCATTGCCTCCGTTCCCTTGGCTTCAGACGGAGACACGTGTGCCGGCACGACGACCTGATGGATCGTGGAGTTGGCGCAGTGGTCGTAGGTCTGCAGACAGAGAAATGAGCCTCCGTGAGCAGAGGCCTCCTGCTTAAATCTTACCCCGGTGCCCAGAATGCCTAGCGTGTAACATTAGATACACAGTAGACGCTTGATAACATTTTAATTTGAATATTCCCCAGTACAACACCAGAACTCTAGTGTTGGTTGAACTGCATACATTATGTTTTTGTGTCATAATACACGTGGTATGGAGTGCATGGTACAGAATGCCGGATTCAAATGCTTTGCTTTTATACTTAATACAGTCGAAATTGCTAATTTAAAAATAGACCCAGGTGTTTGTCACCGGAGCATGAATAGATGCATTGCGATGGAGCCCCACCGTGAACGCTGGAACAGTTAAAATAAACGAGGCTACACTCTCAGCAGGAGTCCATCGTGATGCTGACTACAAAGCCTGTTTCACATACCTGTGGGACGATAATGTCTGCAGAGTGTACGTACGAGTCACAGAGATAGGAGTCGGCCTTTCATGGGTTCAGAGGTCCAGGGGTGAGAGTCTAAAGACCCGAGTGGGACTGACCTTTCTGGTTAAAGGTGAACCTTCCGGGGGGAGGGGCACACGAACTGGGGACAAAACCAGGAGATGAGAAGCACAGGGAACTTCGCCAGTCTCTGTTTTGTTTTTACAGCTTTCCTGAGGTAGAGTTTACACACCTTAAATTACTGCCTGTACATCTGTCAAGTCACGACGTCTTTATGCACCTGCAGAGCTACCGTGATGGCGATGATGACCGTACTGTCCGCCCGGGAGTTTCCTCCTGCTTCAGGCAGCCCCCCACCTGCTTTTTGTCACTGTGCCTTAGTTTGCGTTTTCTGAAGCTTCATGCAAATGCAGTCGGTCGTGTAGTAGCCTTTGGGGGTGTGGGTCCGTTCTCGTGCGCTCAGCACGATTGTTGTAGAGCGCATCCGAG